>JAPPVO010003130.1:0-86013 GCA_030407325.1 Camellia japonica
ATTTCTCATGCATTAGGGTTTTGACCCTCGAACACCTATACGGATTCTCCTGCTTGGTGACAGATATGTAAATACGGTGTTTACTTACCATTTCTCTTGCATTACTGGTTTGAACACTCGAACAATTATACGGATTCTCCTGTACGGTGGCAGATATGTAAATACGGTGTTTACTTACCATTTCTCATGCATTAGGGTTCAAACACTCGAACACCTGTACGGATTCTACTGCATAGTGGCAGATATGTAAATACGGTGTTTACTTACCATTTCTCATACATTAGGGTTTGAACAGTCGAACACCTACACGGATGCTCCTGCACGGTGGCAGATATGTAAATACAGTGTTTACTTACCATTTCTCATGCATTAGGGTTTCAACACTCGAACACCTATACGGATTTTCCTGCACGGTGGCAGATATGTAAATACGGTGTTTACTTACAATTTCTCATGCATTAGGGTTCGCACACTCGAACACCTATACAGACTCTACTGCATCTTGGCAGATGTAAATACGGTGTTTACTTACCATTTCTCATGCATTATGGTTGGAACACTCGAACACCTATACGGATTCTCTTGCATGGTGGCAGATATGTAAATACGGTGTTTATTTACCTTTTCTCATGCATTAGGGTTCGATCACTCGAACGCCTATACGGATTCTCCTGCAAGGTGGCAGATATGTAAATACGGTGTTTACTTACCATTTCTCATGCATTAGGGTTTGAACACTCGAACCCCTATACGGATTTTGCTGCACGGTGGCAGATATGTAAATACGGTGTTTACTTACCATTTCTCATGCATTAGGGTTCAAACACTCGAACACCAATACAGATTCTACTGCGTAGTGGCAGATACGTAAATACGGTGTTCACTTACCATTTCTCATGCATTTGGGTCTAAACACTCGAACACCTATACGGATTCTCCTACACGGTGGCAGATATGTAAATACGGTGTTTAATTACCATTTCTCATGCATTAGGCTTTTAACACTCGAACACCTATACGGATTCTCCAGGACGGTGGCAAATATGTAAATACGGTGTTTACTTACCATTTCTCATGCATTAGGGTTCAAACACTAGAACGCCTATACGGACTCTCCTGCATGGTGGCATATATGTAAATACGGTGTTTACTTACCATTTCTCTTATATTAGGATTTGAACACTCGAACACCTATACGGATTCTCCTGCACGGTGGCAGTTATGTAAATACGATGTTTTGTTACCATTTCTCATGCATTAGGGTTCGAACACTCGAACACCTATACGGATTCTCCTGCATGGTGGCAGATATGTAAAGACGGTATTTACTTACCATTTCTCATGCATTAGGGTTTGAACACTCGAACACCTACACGGATTCTCCTGCACGGTGGCAGATTTGTAAATACGGTATTTACTTACCATTTCTCATGCATTAGGGTTCGAACACTCGAACACCTATACGGATTCTCCTACACGGTGGCAGATATGTAAATACGGTGTTTACTTTCCATTTCTCATGCATTAGGGTTCGAACACTCGAACACCTATACAGATTCTACTGTATAGTGGCAGATACGTAAATACGATGTTTACTTACCATTTCAAATGCATTAGGGTTTGAACACTCGAACACCTATACGGATTCTCCTGCATGGTGGCAAATATGTAAATACGGTGTTTATTTACCATTTCTCATACATTAGGATTCGAACACTCAAACGCCTATACGGATTCTCCTGCAAGGTAGCAGATATGTAAATACGGTGTTTACTTACCATTTATCATGCATTACGTTTGAACACTCGAACCCCTATACGGATTCTGATGCACGGTGGCAGATATGTAAATACGGTGTTTACTTACCATTTCTCATGCATTAGGGTTCGAACACTCGAACACCTATACGGATTCTACAGTATAGTGGCAGATATGTAAATACGGTGTTTACTTGCCAATTCTCATGCATTAGGGTTTAAACACTCGAACACCTATACGGATTCTTTTTACAGCGGCAGATATGTAAATACGGTGTTTATTTACCATTTCTCATGCATTTGGGTTCGAACACTCGAACACCTATACGGATTCTACTGTATAGTGGCAGATATGTAAATACGGTGTTCACTTACCACTTCTCATGCATTAGGGTTTGAACACTCGAACACCTATACGGATTCTCCTGCAGGGTGGCAGATATGTAAATACGGTATTTAGTTACCATTTCTCATGCATTTGGGTTTGAACACTCGAACAAATATACGGATTCTCCAGCACGGTGGCAAATATGTAAATACGGTGTTTACTTACCATTTTTCATGCAATAGGGTTCGAACACTCGAACACCTATACGGATTCTACTGCATAGTGGCAGATATGTGAATACACTGTTTACTTACCATTTCTCATGCATTAGGGTTTGAACACTCGAACACCTACATGGATTCTCCTGCACGGAGGCAGATATGTAAATACGGTGTTTACTTACCATTTCTCATGCATTAGGGTTTGAACACTCGAACACCTATACGGATTCTCCTGCACGGTGGCAGATATGTAAATACGTTGTTTACTTACCATTTCTCATGCATTAGGGTTTGAACACTCGGACACCTATACAGATTTTACTGCATAGTGGCAGATTTGTAAATACGGTGTTTACTTACCATTTCTCATGCCTTAGGGTTTGAACACTTGAACACCTATACGGATTCTCCTGCATGGTGGCAGATATGTAAATACGGTGTTTACTTACCATTTCTCATGCATTAGGGTTCGAACACTCGAACGCCTATACGTATTCTCCTGCATGGTGGCAGATATGTAAATACGGTGTTTACTTACCATTTCTCATGCATGGTCGCAGCCCGTTGATACGTATCCCCTGCATTCTTCAAAACAAACGGCATCACCCTATAGCAGTAAGTTCTCCACAGGATAGTGAAAGCAGTCTTCTCCCTATCTTCGGGGGCCATCAAAATTTGATTGTAGCCTGAAAACCCATCCATGAACGAGAGCAGCGCATGCCCAGCAGTGAAGTCCACCAATTCGTCGATATGGGGCAGAGGAAAGTCATTCTTCGGACTAGCTTTGTTCAGATCTCTAAAGTCCACACATACCTTAATTCTACCGTCCTTCTTTGGCACCAGAACTATATTGGCCAACCAAGTAGGGTATTCAAATACCAACATGAACCCTACATCAATCTACTTGGTGACCTCTTCTTTGATTTTCAGAGCCCAATCCGGGCAGATCCTTCGGAGCTTCTGCTTAACAGGTCGGGCCTCTGGGTCAAGAGGAATCCAGTGCTATACAATCTTAGGATCGATTCCAGGCATGTCTTCGTAGGACCACGTGAAAACATCTTTCAAATCTTTTAATAAAGCGACTAAGCGCTCGCGTTCCTCCTAAGACAACGTGGACCAGATTTGGACCAGTCGCGGATCCTTCTCAGTACCAACGTTAATTGAGGTGATTTCATCAACCAAAGGCTTTACAGACCTCTCATGCTCTCGGTCAATCAAATGCTTTAAAATCGGAGGAATTTTCTCCTCATCGTTTTCATCAAATTTTTAAAATTCTAATTAATGCAATAAACTAAAGGCACAGAAAAGTACTCAAAAGCCACAGCAACACCATTCTCATTAGCAACTTCCAGATCGTCTGATTCTTCGGTTACAACAAACTCAAAGGAAAATGAAAATGATGACCTGGACAACGCAGTGGCATCCGGGTTATCACCTCCTGGAATACCTGACACTGACTTAGAAGAACTGGAATCTGATTTCGACTCCACAGACTCGATGGAATCAGATTCCGGTTCACTACCTGACCCAGAACTGCTAGATAAAATGCCTTCCTCGTATTGCCAGACGATGGAAGGTGCGATGGATGTATCGAGAATGCCAGAAGATGGGCTCACAGCCAAGCAATCTCCAATCATGGATACCGAGAAATAATCCCCCGAGCACTCTGGTAAGATCTGAGGATCTGAGAGGAGACAAGCCAGTGCTACCCTCATTTCAAAATCTGTGCCACTGGACTCATCCACATTGCACTGCTCAACCACAGCTTTGGGTTAGTCTGCTCTTTGGCAACTTCATCCCCTGACAATTGCAAATCAAATAAGATCTCAAAAACCCGGCAAGCGCCGCCTTTCTGAATTCAACCATGGCTCTGGAAAGCCGCAGAATGGGAAATCTTCCCCCTCCCGGTCGAAGCATCCGTTCAGGGTTCCCTGGATAGGTTTGTGCACTAACTCATAGTGTTTCCCAGCTTGTTTAGCTCTGGCTCTTCCGGCCATTTCTCTTCCTTTCCTTGCCCAATCCTCTTTGGTAGGTGTATAACCTAGTCCAAAGGTATGGGGATTGTGTGGCACTTCGGCCAATTCAACGAGGCCCTTCCGGCCACTTCTTCCTAATCCCATCCCGGGCATGTGTTGGAGCTTGTTCATGAGGTAAACAGATTGTGCACTGATGTACAGCCCCTCATCAACAACTAGCATATCATGTACAACCCGAGCCTTAGCCAAGGTGAATCCTGACAGAAAAACATCCTCCACACCGTGCTCAATCTCCAGAACTAGTGTAGAAACCTCTGGCAGCGGATGTATTGAAGAATTCCCAAAAACAATTGCCACCCCCTTCCCGTAGGGGTACTTCAACATCTGGTGTAAGGTGGAAGAGACAGCTTTCACCTGGTGCAGCCACGGCCGCCCAAGGAGCAGATTGAAGGTTGCTGGTACATCCAAGACATGAAACTCAATATCTTGCTGTCCCGAGCCAACCTAAGTCTTGATTTGTACTGTCCCCATCACCTCCCGACTGGTGTTATCATAGGCCCGTATTACCTGGGCTATAGGCACGAAATCTACGAGCTTCAACCCGATAGCATACGCCGTTCGTGATGGACATACATTGATCGCAGATCCCGTATCAACCAGGACCACCGGTATCCATTTTTCTCTACACTCCACAGAGATAGACAACGGCTTGTTGTGATCGAAGCCCTCAGGCAGTAGTTCTTTGTCTATGAAAGTGAGAGTTGGTGTAGCGCCGCCAGGAAACACCAATCCCACCAACTGTTCGGGCGTTGTATCAATCGAAAGCTTAGCTTTGTCCATGGCTGAAAGGACAACTTGTCGATGCACCCTCGAGGCCATAAGCAGTCCCTAGACGGAGATGTCTGCTTGAATTTTCTTTAGCTGTTTCAACATAGCCTCCCTCCTCTAGCAGTCTTTCTTTCTGCTCTCTGCTTCTTTGTCTTTCCCAAACGCCTCTGACTGGTCTAGATGTGGGGGTTTGAAGTACCGCCCACTCCGGGTCATATGGTCCACTTCTTCAATGTACCAGGTGTCATCTGGGAGGTTCTGTCCCCAGTCTTCATCGGTATGGGCCAGACGCAAATCGTCGTCTTCCCACCACATGCCCTCAGCAACCAATAGACAACTATCCAGCTCTGCCGTAGTTGTTTCTGTGCTCACAGCACATTTTGTCCCCGCAGGGGCCTTGGCCTTTCTAGCCCTGCCTTCTTTCTCGATTCTATCTTGTTCAAAACGCCTCAACGTGTCTTCCTGCTCTGTGTCTGCTGCACACAAGCTGCCCAAGTCCTGAGCAAAATTCTTCACATTGGTGCTCTCCAGCGATCCTTCCTTGTTCTCGACCATTCCGGCCATTGTAGATGTTCTAGTTTTTTACTGCCCCTGCTCGGCTAAGACTCCTTAACAACATCTGGCTCGTCACTGAGCTACCATGTAGCATCTGTTGCTCCGTTTAGGTCAAACCAGTTGATGCTCACATCCCTCAGATTCTGCTCGTTAAAGAACTGTAGGTTGGCAATGTCCTCCTCTGGCTCCGCTAGGTCATCTAGCCCCTGACTCGGTCCATCTTCTCAGACCACATTAACCTCTGCGCTAGTTGGCAACTCTACCCTCGGGTTTGCCTAATCTGTTGACACAATATAACCACACGGGTTGTATACTTCCTCAGTAAAGCTCCCAGATCGCTCAGACTTTGAATCAACATTCCCATTCTGCTCCAAGATAACCCCGCCTTTGTCTTCGACAGTCACCACTACTGGCTTGGGTTAGGTTAGGGGGGTGCTAAACATGCACAAGTCTATGCTTTCTGGGATGAACACCTCAGGCTTGGGTAGGTGGGAGGGAGTGATGTATATGCTAGGGTCGTACTGGATGGCCATGGTTTGGATCAGGTTTATCTGCTTGGGTGGAGGGGGGCTGTTGTTATCTGGTGGGAGTGGGTTGCTGGTGACATTTGGCTTGTCGGGAGCTGCAATCACCTTGTTGTCAATATGATCCTGGATCTCATGACGCAGCCTGTAGCAAAAGTCGGTGTCATGACCGTGCTGTTGGTGAAAGGCCCAATATTTGGCCAGGTTATGAGAAAAAGGAAGTTTGTCTGGTATTGGCCGCGGCTCCAGGGGCTTCAAATGCCCTTTCTTGATCAAGACTCCTAAGGCTTTGGACAAAGGCATGTAAAGTGGGGTGAAGGTCCTCTGGCCCCTAGGCGGGTATTTTGCTGGTTGTATGGTGGCTCCGGATATGCCGGTGAAGGGTGTGGCTGTTTTTGAGGTGGTGGTGGTGACCATGCCCACGTCAAAAGTTCTTGCGGCTACACTATTACTGGTAGCTGCATTCGAACCGTGGGTAAACGCCCTCTTGGGCTGCTCTCTCTCGTGGTCAATCATACCTTGCTTCATAGTATCCTCAATCTATACCTAATCTTATGTAAGTCAATGAAGGTGGGGAGGGGTAGGACGATCATTCTTTGCATTAGTTTGGGTTGCAGGTTGCGCACAACCATCCTTATCTGATCCTTTTCGAGTGGCCGAGTTGTCATCATGGAGGCCTTGGCCCTCCATCGAGTGACAAAGTCGGAAAATCCTTCATTCAGCTCCTACTTGGTTGTCTCGAGATCACGAGTCGTGACCTCGATCTGGGTATTATATGAGTATTGAGCAATAAAGGCCTCGGCCATCTCCTTCCAGTTCCTTTCACTAAGTCTTCCAGTTTGGCGTACCAAATGGCCGTAATACCCGACAGGGTCCGACCGAAGAGTGATAGTTTTTGCAATCTGGAGAGGCCTATTGGCCGTAAGATATCCGAGAACAACCACAGATGTACCATAGGATCTCCAAAACCGTCAAAACGGTCTATATGTGGCATCTTGAACCAGTCCAGTAATGTCACTGCTAAATCTGTGTAACCATCCTCTATATCCGAGATTGAGTTAACTCCCCGGGCCCATTTAAACAGCTTTTCAAGCTTGCTCACCTTCAAAGCGGTTGGATCAACCTCAAATTCGAACAGCGTGTCCACTGGATTAGCCGGTACTTTAAACATCTAAGGTGGGATTGGCAGTGGGACTGGACCTGTTGGAACGTCCGTATTTTCCTGGACGTTTGTTGTTTCCCCGGGTATTGGAACCCTAGGTGGGGGTGGGGGTGGATGCAAAGTAGATGCTCTAGCTTGTTGTGGTTGCTGCTGTTGTTGGAGCCTAGTAATCAATTCTGCCTGTTGAGCAACAACCTCTGCCTGACGTATGGTGACCTCTGCCTAACGAACAGCATCCTACTGCATGGCCTGCATGGTCTCTTCGAGTTGACATATCATATCCTCCATATTGGCTGAAAACTGTTGGTCTATCAGAACTGGTGTATATTCTCTCTCTGTGGTAGGAATAGAAATCTCAACCTCATTGCATACAGGTGGGGTAGACAGTGACCGCTAATTTGGTAACCGCTGTACTGGTGATTTGTGCCTGGACAACCTCCGTCTCGTAACCGGGGGTAATGACACAAACACTAGTTGTCCGTCAACTAGATCCTCAGATCGGGAAAGCCTTCTACCTCTAGTCCAAAGTGCTCAAGGAATAACTGCCTCGTTGGAAGCAATGATGCAATACTACCATGCAAAAAGGAAAATAAAGCAAAATAAGTAAACAACAATTAGAAAAACGGACAACATTTCGGCTTAGATAAAAACAACACACAGTTGATATCATAAGCTGAACAAGCTGTTCTCAAACACTGATCTCTGCCCCCAAATCACTGTCTCAAATCTGATACCCCCAAATACTGATGTCCTCAGGCTGATACCCAGACTTGCAAACTGATACATGCATTCCTGTAGAGACACACCCTAACAGCATATAGCAAGCAAGTGAGAGCAAAACACCCCTATGGAGGGGTAGGGTTTCCCTGTCCTATTTTGTCAGGAGCTAGGGTTTCACTACGCATGCATGCGGTTTCAAACAACCTACACTCGGGTAAGCAACTTGTCCTAGTTTGGAACACTCTCAAAGGCTTCCGATATGCAACTAGGTCGAATGGTCAAAAAGGGTGCCTTGGTAAAACCAAGGTTTGTGTTCCCATCGTGGCAGAGCTCGTAACCGATCAGCCTTATAGCACGTTTTTCCAAGCAAACCTCCAACAAACCGTTCAGGAATAGCAGACGACAAACACTGTGACTTAAGCGCACCAATGCAAATGTAATGTAAAGAAACACATAAGTGTAGATAAATCAACATATCATGATGTTCGAGTCAAGTTCTCTAAATCCCTAACAGAGTCACTAGAAACTGTAGACCGCCCGAACTTCCTCCGCGCACCCACCTTTCGAAGAGGGCACGGATTTGGGTTCATAGCTACTACAGTTCAGACTCATGTCACAGTTCTGTATCTAGTCTCACAAACTGCAATGTAAGACTGATAAATCACCAAAGAGTCCAAATCTGGCAAATCGTTTTGGAAAAATCGATTTTAATCAAGAAGTGCCAAACACAGACTGCTTTGCCAGATTACAGAGTCGCCACATAAATATTTTGTTTTTTGGGAAATTTAGGAAACTCTGACTCGTGCCAAAGGCCACGTGTCAGTCATCACCAAAGTTGCCTCGGCTCAGGAACTTGGGTATGAGGGGGGAAGGTCATGAAATGAGCACCTCCGCTCGCCCGATCAAAGGATCGGCCTTTACTAATCATGATATGCTGTTTTGAAAACACATGTGTTTTTATTCCGGTTATTTAGCTAACTTATTACGTGATGCGCACAGCATACAAGTATAGACTAGATCGCCTAAATTGGAACAAAAAAATTCAATATTTGTTTTTCAAAAATGGTTTGAATTTGCCACCCTCAAGTGGGCTTAGAAATGCAGATTTGTCACCAAACAAGGTGGGCTTAAAACATGATGATTTGCCACTCCAAGTGGGCTTAAAACTCACATTTTGATGAATTGTTCCAATTCAAGTAATAAAGCCTTCATCCACAGGCATTCATGCAGTTATAGCACTTAAGCAAATAGCCTCGTGGCAAGCATGCTATCATGGCAACACTCACACTCATGCAAGTATGCTAAAGCGTAATACTCACAGTGTACTCCGAGCCAAAACAGAAAACTAGTTAGAAATCACGCATGATCCTAGCTATGTTAAGATGCCTAATGCAACACATGCAATAATGCAACTAAGTAGGCTTGGCTATTCTAAGATGACATATGAATGCAACTTGATACATGCTTTGAAACACGTATTCAAGTAAACGTATTGAAATACAATGCAGCTTGAATTATGCGCCGAGCCCGGTGCATGCAAGACAAATGAATGATGCACGCATACAAGCATAAGGATGCTAATTGAAATATGCCCTAAAACTAACCATCGAAAGCTGATAAGTAAAAGGGAGAAAGAAGTGGGGTTGGAAGACATGCACACACACACGCACCCTTATTACAACATTGTGCCCTCTCGAAGGAGAGTCCGAATAATTAAGCTAAGCTAATTATTACAAACCAACTAATTAACTAACTCTAGCTAATTAAATATTACAATCCAAATTGAAACAAATAGCTATTCTAAGCTAATTAGAATATTACAAAACAAATCAAATGACTAGTTACATGAACTAAACATAAACAATGAAATGACCTCGCGGATGAGGGAGAGATGCATGCTCGTTTGGATCCTCCCGAAAATCCACCTCCTTGCCTCAAGATGCCTCTGTTTGCACATCTTTAGACCTCTGAAAATTGTGCCAACCTCCAGATTGCTTCTGACCCATCTCAAGAACATGTTGAAGGATGATCAGCTATGATTGGTGGTAATCGGCCAGTACTTGTGGCCAGTCGGCTGCTTTGGTGGCCGGTCGGCTGCTGATTCCCTGAATTTTTCTTTTTGCTGCAACAGAGTACAAACAGAGGCATGGCAGTGTATTTGCAAGGAAATGTGTGTGCAACTACTCTCCTTATCATTTCTCAAACTCAAAGGAGCGTAGTACTCGACTCTCAAGCCACCAATCATACATCTCAATGCATGATGGCCAAAGAGTCAAGCTTGCACAATGTTAGTGAATGCACAAACAAGACTCGAAGAGTCGTCACCCTATCATGCATGATCAAGGGTGACAACGACTAAGAAACGCAACACGTTTCATCACTTTGAGTATGAAACGTGCCACATTCCTTGTGTTTGGATTAGCGTCCGATCCAAACACAATGCAATGCAAACAACATGCTCATCTTTCAATGCTAAAGTGACATACACAAGACTCTATCATGTAGGCAACGCATGCAAGACATGTTAAGGGGCCAAGAACACTAAAGCAAGTGAAGAACATTACACATGAGGCATGCACTATCAATCTCAAATGGTCAAACCAGCTATGGACAGACCTAAGATACTCCAAAACAGTGGCCAAAACACACTAAAACTTAGGCACAAAAAGCAAAAAATGCATGCTCATTCATTGGCTCGCAAGTAAGGCATAATGCTCAACTCTCAAACACATTGAAAGAGTGATATATATGAGAGCATGACAGAGGTACAAGCACTGAAATTACATACAAAATGATGCTATATCATGCAAACATCACAAGCAAAGCATGCTGGGGGCCTTAAAACACAAGGCTAGTAAAGGCCATTACACTATGGCCATACAAGGCAAGGGTCAAAGGGCCAAGATCATTCCAAACAGAGTTTAAGCATGCTAAATCAGAGCCAAAAATATGTTGGAGTGGAGCATACACATGCTAGATTAATAGGCTAAACCATCAAGTACACTAGGCTAGTGAGCAAGTTTACACTGCAAGTGCAAGATGCAAGCAATGAGTGGCCAAACCAGCCAAAAATAGAGTTTAAACATGTCAAAATATAGCCAAAAACATGCTCAAACTAAGCTAAGACAAGTCACAAAAGCATGTTACTTTGAAGGCTAACTAGGCATAGCATGGAGAGACAAGAAGGGAAGGCCACCCCCTCCTATTTGGGACCTCAAAACAAGTTTTCTACCACTAAAATTCCTTTGGAATTCAGTGGTTAATGGGCCAAAATGATATGGTTCCAAAAGCTTTAAAGGATGGCCCAAAAGCTTAGCAAATAAGGCATACAAGGAGGTGTCCCACAGGGCCTCAAACAACCATTTTAACACTCAAAAATAGAGTTTTTTTGTAGTTGACAACTTGGCCAAAATGAGCATGCAAAGGTGGCCTAAACTAGTATACAATAAACAAGCTTAGAAGGGGAAGAAGCTTACCCTCGAAGACTGCAGCAACATGGCAACGATTCTGAGCCAAAACCAATTCCATGACCTCAAATCAAGCTTTAAAGGACCTCAACCCCAAAGTGAAGGTGTTTGACTAGGTGTCCTAGTGCAAATGTGACAAGAAAACACACTTTAAGGCTCAAGATAGCATAATATAGAGAGAGAGAGTGAGAATTCTAAAGAGAGAGGGAGATTTTTGCTCTGAAAAATCTGAACCCCCAAATTGGGGGAGGGAGCTCCCCTTATATAGAAAATGCAAGCCAAAGCCTCCCTGACGAGCTATAAGCTTGTTTCCATCCCTCCATACACGTATATGGGAGGATGGCTTCAGTGTTCAACAGCTGGCACATAAAATATCTGCAAAAGCAGAAAAAAGGGCCTCGACCAAAACCTATGGCCGACCGGCCATTAAAGAGGCCGACAGGCCATCAGTGAGGCCGACCGGCCACCACTGATAGCCGATGGGAGAAAGGCTTGGTCGATGGGTTGTAGGGCTAGCCAGCAGGCCACCCTCTTTCCCCAGAAGCAATGCTACAAGTTATTGGTGCACAACCAAGCACAAAACAGAGAAGTCAAGAGGTCCAAATGCAAGGCACTTCGCCAAGAACTTCAGGTGCTCAAAACAAACACGAGCATGGATGATCATCGAGTGTTCAAACAATGACGTCCAAGCCTTGAGAACGATCAAAAATGGGGTGTCTACAATATAGAAACATGAACCTCCCTAAAAAACATCCAACCATACATATGGGAGTAGATGCAAGCATCTGTGCAAACAGTTGGCACAGCTATCACAAAATATCTACAAAACACATTGGTGGCCAGCAACCAGGAGAAATGGCCGGTAGCCCATAGTAGTGGCTGGTAGGCCACCAAAGGTTGCAGGCTTGATCCAAGGTTTTGGTCCAAAAACAAAGCAACAAGGGTGCAAGGTTTGGAGGGCTCAAAGTTGTGGCATTCCACTGATGGCTTCGAGCACTTGACAAGCATATACACATTCATCATTAGGTGTGCAAGCGATGACATCCAAGTCATAAGGGCGATCAAAAATGGGGTGTCTACACATGGTATTATGCTTGTCATGGCAACAATCACACGCATGCAATATGTTGAAGCGATAACACTCACCTAGTACTCCAAGGCGAGCCAAAGAAGATAAAATAATTAGAAAAAATACATTCCCTACTTATGCAAGTAACTAATGCAACACATACGAAAATTCAATTTAATAGGCTCAGCTATTTGTATGGCACGTGAGTCAATTCAAGACATGTGACAAAGCATGTATTCGAGTAAGGAATTTGTATTTGACATTTGATTAGTATGATGAGTAGAACCCTTGTGCAAGCAAAACGAATGAATATGCTAAGCATGGTAATGTTATGAAAATTAAAACATAAAGCTAACATTATAAGCAAGTAAATAAAAGGGAGAAAGAAATGGGGGTTGGAAGACATACACAAATCATTACATATTTGCCCTTGCGCAAGAGGGTCCGAATGTCCAAGCGTTCAAATTAACTACTTATTAAAAATTTGAATAAATAAATTAAATAACTATCTAATTTATTACAACAAAAATATGACCAACAATGATATGAACAACAATATTACAACAATGATATGTAAAGAATGCCCAATGCGCGCTGATGAAGACGGTCCTCAGAAGCTACTTTGTCTGCCCTCTGGGAAACTGCTCTGTTTCACCCTCATACACTACTCTCTATTTCAACCAAAAGTACCCTATTTACCAAACATTAGAGCCCGGTTGGCCCACAGTGAGACCCCGGTCGAGCACAAACAAAGCCGGTCGTGCCTTATTTTGTTGCAGAAAAAAGTTTTTGTGCTCTGATGTGAAAACAGTGCAGACAGAGTAGTTTTAAGCCATGTTTGTCCCTTTTGCTCTTCTCTAGGGTGGAGAAACTCAAGAGAATAATGGACTCGGTTTTGAAACCATCAATGGTCACAAGTTGATTACGTGATGATTTTGGACAGGATTGGAAATAAAATTAATGAATGCAATGAAAGACACACCACCCCTCCATCTTATCATGAAGTTAATTCAAGAAAGAAGGTAGACACGCCTCAAGAATCGTCAAACATCACAAATTAGTATGTGATGACTCTTGAAGTGATGGATTCGGTATAACGTCTGGCCAAATCCAACCAATTTTATTAATCTTCTTTATGTCAGTTTAATTGATTTTAAGTCGATTTTAAGTCCACTACATAGAGGGAAGTGTTAAACAAGAAGTTGTTCTTGACATGAGAGAGATATGATGCCTTGGTAATGAACCTCCAAAGAGATTAAACTATTAAGCATTGAAGGGTCTCTTTCGCATGCCTTAAACAACACTTATTTGAAATGACTCTCAAACAAAGAAAACCAAGAAAGGAGGGAGGGTGCAGAGATGATTATGCAAAGTTAATTATTACAAATGTGAGACTCTCAAATGAAGAAGAAAGGTAAATAAGGCTATTAACTCAAATGGCTCGATGTCTAAGGCCTAAACAACTGAAGTCATGAAGACTTACAGCACAACAATGACGATATTCAAAGCATAAACTATTTGAATGAATTAAAACAGCCCTAAAATGTAAAAAAATAAATAAATAAAAGAACCATGCCTAAGAGAGCACAAAAGATAGCCAAAAACAAGGAGATACAAAACTAGTAAGCATGACTGAGGGGTGGCTAACCCCTCCACTTTTGGGACTTCTAAACCATATTTTTCAGCCTTTTAAAACTCTGAAAATCAGTATGTAAGTCAAAGAAAAGAGTGGTAAAAGAAAGGGGATGAGTTATGGGATAAGGTGCAAGAAAGGGTGTTAAGCATCTCTACCTTTGGTAGCTCTTTAACCCCAAGTTTCAGCACTTTAAATTGATCCAAAACAGTATGAAAACACAAGAAAAAGATTGAAATGAAAGAAAGGAAAAAGGTGGCAAGCTTATACCTTTTGAAGAGTGAAAGCTTTGTTGTAAACCAAACTCAATCGTAATGCACTCTCAAGTTTGAATTATGGATTTAAAGTCTCAACCAAGGCTCCAAGCTTAAGCTCTAATGGTGTATGTGGTGTATAAATATAGTTCAAGGATGATACAATAACACAAAGTTGCGTGACGAGCTTCTTAATGTCATCAAGTTTAATGAGGGTGTACTACCGGTGAGATATCTAGGTGTTCCTTTAATCTCAACTAAGTTGAAATCTAGTGATTGCGACAAACTTGTTGTGAGAATTACAAATAGAATCAAGAGTTGGACTAACAAATGTTTACATATGCTGGTAGAGCTCAACTGATTCAATCCATTCTCTTCTCGATGCAAGTGTATTGGTCCTCGTTGTTTATCCTCCTAAAGAAGGTTGTTAAATCTATTGAGAGTCTCTTTAGATCTTTCTTTTGGTCTGGCTGTGAGCTTAGGAAATATGGGGCTAAAGTGTCTTGGGAGCATGTCTGCTTCCCCAAATCTGAAGGGGGTCTTGGTTTTAAATCCATAAAGGTGTGGAACAAAGCTGCAGTGGCCAAGCATATCTGGTTTCTTTTCTCCGGAGGAGAGCAGTCTATGTGGTGCCAGTGGGTGAAATCCTATTTACTTAAAGGTCAGAGTCTATGGAGGGTTAAAATGCCTAGTGACCCTTCTTGGGTCTGGAGGAAAATTCTATCCCTTTGTCCTGTCATTTACCTTTGATTCTGCATAAAATTGGGAATGGGGGTGATGTTTTCTTGTGGTTTGACAATTGGCATCCTCTTGGATCTTTGTGGGCGAGATTTGGTGCTAGAGTTGTCTATGATACTGCCTTTGGGATGGATGCTAAGGTTAGTAGGATTGTTAATAATCGTTCTTGGAGTTGGCCCCGGAGAAGGAGGAACTTCTTACAGGAGTTGATTGAGCATACCCCGCTTACGTTTACTCCCAACTCTGGTAATGATACTGTTATTTGGGTGACGTCTTTTGATGGTAAGTTTTCTATAAATTCAACTTGGAATTGGTTCAAGAAATCTTTTACTAAAGTTTCTTGGGAGAAGCTGTTGTGGGGTCCTCATAATATCCCTAAGGCAAGTATGGTTACCTAGATGGCTATTTTGGGGAGATTAAACACAGGGGATAGGCTTAAGCTGTTTTATATATCTCAAACCTCTATGTGTGTTTTGTGTAATGACCCTTATGAGGATCATAACCATTTATTCTTTGATTGTCCCTTCTCCAGTCGAGTTTGGGAGAGTATTAAAGGGAAACTTAATGTGAATTGGCCCCATCTCCTTTGGCCTGACATTGTTCAGTTGGTTTCTAAAACGGTCAAAGGTAAATCTCTTAGTGTTATGGTCACAATACTTGCATTTACTTGTACTATGTATCAGCTTTGGATTGTTAGGAACAATTGCATACTTAGAAAGGAAAAGATTACTGAAGAGATTGTGATTAAAGGCATTGTGGATATGATTAGATTTCGAGTAATGTCTATTACTAACCTCAAATTGCATCCTAGTGACAGTTGGTTTTTGAGTTCCTAGAAGCTGCCTAACACTGTGCTAAAAGCAATAACAAATGGAATGAGAGTTGAGAGTTCAGTAAACTATGGGTTGAGTGATGGTAGCATAAATTGAGTGGTTTCTCTAATTTTTGTTCATTTTGTAGGAACATGTACATGCGTAGATTGAAGACTGTGAGTGAGATTACCTATATCAGAGGGTTGAGAGAATTGGGAGGCTACCATATACCATACCCTAAACTTCTACGAGCCATATTGAGAGTTGTTTTTGTATATTCTGCTCTAACTTTTTGGTGCAGGTACTTAGAGCTGAAGAAATTTGAGAGGTGTGAGATTCTATATTGTGGGTTGAGTGATGTGAGCCCATATTATTAGTGCTATTACTATATCCTAACTGATACAGTGTTAGTAAACCCAATGTATATACGATATTCATTATATTACCTATTTTGCACATGAGGTACTAAGCTGTGTGTTAAGCTCAGTGATGGCGGGAACTGTTGGCGGCTATGGATTGGTCGATACAAGCAATCTGCTGGATATACTGGTTGATGAAAATGGTACTTGGAGGGTTGGGGAGCAGTGTACAACAGCTCTTTGTTGGCCCCTATCATGTGTACGGATGTTTCTCGGCTGGAATCTTCAACATTTGGAAGTGTTGTCACAGAATTAATGGCTGCTAGAAGTGCCGTTGGAGTGAAGAAAGTTTTATTTATGTGTATATATCTGTCTTTATTTTATGTTATTGTTCTAGCATCTTTTTGAACCTACCTTTGCTGGGTGTGCAAGGTTTTAGTTATGTGTTAACAGTGTTGCTAAGATGGATGTTCATGGTCCACATGTCCTTCTATGGGGCCCATGAACATTCGATTGTTTGCTTCTTTTGTGTTAGCTACCGGCTTGTGCTGTCCGATTTGTGTTGGTTTGTTATGGTTTGGTTTCCAGGTTTGGTTTTGGGTGGATATGCATAGTTGCTGTCCATTTTTTCTTTGTGTCTTTGTATAGTTTCGGGTAGGGCCCGGGGCATGCCCCTTATATTCTTGTGTTAGTTTTTTGTTTTATTTTATGACTTACTTACCCAAAAAAAAAAAAATAACACAAAGTTAGCTTGCAAGAAAAGAAGGAGCTCTCAAAGATGTTTTGAGTTCTTTAAAAAAATTTCTAACCCTCAGAACAGAGATATGAGCTTGTATCTATAGAATTTGAGACAAATAGGTCACAAATATCTTCAAAAATAGACAGCTAGCGAATTCCAGCCTAGAATAGTGTTTCCCAAAAGGTACGGCCGGGCCCCAATGAGGTTTCCCTGTTTCTCAATTTCAGGTGTAATGCAGGTTGGCACAATGTTCAACAATGGATTTCTGAGGCAAAGACAGTGTGGGTATAGAAGGTTGGGATTGTTTAGAGCTCAAATTCAGATTCCTTCATTGAGAATTCAAACCAATGACACAATGTAACTTTCATCATCGAGTGCTCAGAATGAAGTGCCTAAGTCTTGTGAGTGGTAAAAAATGGGGTGTCTATAGTTGCCCCTATTTGACAAAGCTCAAAGTCATGAAATCACGCGAGTGAATATCCAAGCCCAAAGGACGACCCATTTGACGAGGCCGTAAGACTTAGGCAAACAAACAAATGAAAATACAATTGGTTAAACCCGAGGGTTGCCTACGTGTCCCTTTGCAAGGAATCAAACCTGCGTAGTTTAGCGGCAGAATACAAAATGACATATAAAATGCAATGCATTTTGAAAGTTGGACTAAAAAGTTCCAAAACGAATCTAACTATGCCTCGCACGGAAAAGAATGAACAATTGACAAGATGGTCTAACCAACAAACGCGTCTCTCCGTATCACACATGGAGAGAAAGAGAAAATTTTAACCAAGAGAAAACAGAAACCTAACGCGTCTCGCGTGAAAAGAGGTAAAGGTGGTGTGAACAACAAGTGCACCTGATGTTTTTAACTGAGGAAAACAACTCCTAACGCGTTTCATGTAAAGGGAAGAAAGATGGTGTGAACACTAGGTGCACCTAATGTTTTTAACCGAAGAAAACAACTCCTAATGCCTCTCACGTGAAAGGAGGAAAGATGGTGTGAACACCAAGCGCACCTGATTTTTTAACCAAGAAAAAAACTCCTAACGCGTCTCACATGAAAGGAGAAAAGATGGTGTGAACATCAGGCGCACCTGATGTTTTTAACGAGTGAACCAACCTAATGCGTCTCACAGGAGAGTAGGAAAGGTGGCGTAAACAAACAGGCGTACCTGATATTTTTAACCGAGAGAGACCAACTGCCTAACACGTCTCACACAACAGGACGAACAATGGTGTGAACACTAGGTGCACCTGATGTTTTTAACTAAGGAAAACACAACCTAACGCGTCTCATGCAAAAAGAGTTAAAGGTGGTGTGAATAATAGGTGCACCTGATGTTTTTAACCGGAGGAAATCAACTGCCTAACGTGTCACATGCAAAAGGAAGAAAGATGGTGTGAACAATAGGCGCACCTGATGTTTTTAACTAGAGAAAACAACTCCTAACACGTCTCATGCGAAATGAGGAAAAATGGTGTGAACCCTAGGCACACCAGATGTTTTTAACCAAAGAAAATCACACTAATGCGTCTCACGCAAAAGGAGGAAAACGAAAAAAAAACAAATGAATATTCAGAAATTGATGAAGTGCTCAAGGAGATAACCCCATTCAAGGTACAAAATCAAAGGTACAAAATTAAACATGAGTTTGACAAAGATTTGAATGTAAGCTTGACAAACCAAAAAAAGATGCACAAATCAAAACGGTCACAACGATGCTCGAATTAATAATAATCACGAAATTAATCTTGCCAAGTTCCTCTTAAAAGTAGGCCTAATTTAAAATTAACATGCCTAAAAAAAAAAAAGATAAAGAAATGAATGCAATTTCCGGAACAATTTATGAAACAACATAAAAAATAAAAATAAAAAAATAATAAAAAAAAAACCTTTTTCCTTTTTCTTTTATTTTCCTTTTTTAATTTTTTTTCTTAGTACACATTTTTTTAATGTGTATGTTTTTTCCACTCTATTTTTTCCTCTCTTTTCTTCTTTCTTCCTTTCTTCCTTTCTTTTACTCTTTTGATTTTTTCTTCTCTATTGTTTTTCTTTGCTTTCTGTTGTTTCTTCTTCACTGTTTTTTTTCTCTCTTTTCTTCATTCTTTTTGCTTCTATTATTTCTTGTTTATTGGGGCCTACCTAGTCACTGAAAGAAAAATAAGACAAGTAAACTGTTTTGCACTTGGGGGCGAGCCGGGTCTAAAGAGGCACGGCCAGGTCACGACAGTGGCCAAGGGCAATACAGTAAAACCGCAGGCCGTGGTTGATTTAAACACACCCAAACCCTTATTTTGTCCCCTCTCCCCTTCGAAATCATTCCCTCTCGCTCTCTCTCTAAACTTCTCTTCTCTCTAGATTTTGCATCTCACTTGCGATACCAAACAACCCTCGTGGATTTTTCCTTGAAAACCCTTCTACTCCCCTACATTTTGAACCGATTAAAACTTGATTTGGTTGAGTTTTGGGGTTTCTCTTGGTTTTTCTTGATTTCTTGCTTGTTTGTTCGGGTTTTACCCATTCCCTCTTGTTTTTTCCCTTTTCACTTTAGTTTCTCTCTCTTAGGTTTTGGGATTTTGGGATTTTTTGCTCAATCTTACTTACCCACTGTAGACCGTCCGAACTCCGCTCCACGCGCAAGGGCGCAAATTTTGGTTCTAGCTACTACAGTTCGGACTCTTGTCACGATTTTGAATCTAATCTCACAAAGTGCAATGTAAGACTGATAAATCACCAAAGAGTCCAAATCCGGCAAATCGTTTCAAAAAACTGCTTTTAATCAAGTAGTACCAAACATGGACTGCTTTGCCAGATTTCAGAGTCGCCACCTAAATATTTTATTTTGGAAAATTTAAGAAACCCTAACTCATGCCGAAGGCCACGTGTCCGTTATCACCAGAGTTGTCTCGGCTCGGGAACTTAGGTACGAGGGGGGAAGGTCATGAAATGAGCACCCCCGCTCGCCCGATCAAAGGATCGGCCTGTACTAACAAGATATATTGTTTTTGAAAAGACATGTGTTCTTATTCTGGTTTATTAGCTAGCTTACTATGTGATGCGTGCAGCATACAAGTATAGACTCAATCACGTGGATTGGAACAAAACAACTCATGTTTGTTTTTGAAAGTGGTTTGAAAGTGCTACTCGCAAGTAGGCTAAGACGCGGATTTGCCACCCTCAAGTGGGCTTAGAAAAACATGATTTTGCCATTTCAAGTGGGCTTAAAACTCACAATCATCGAGTTGTTCCAATTCAGGCAATCAAACCTACACCCACAGGCATTCAAGCAGTTAATCACTTAAGCAGTTAGCCTCATGGAAAGCATGCTATCATGGCAGTCACTTACACACATGCAAGGATACTAAAGCGTAAACACTCACAATGTACTCCGAGCCAAAAAAGAAGCTAGTTAGTAATCAATGCATGATCCTAGCTATGTCAACAATGCTATAGACATCCCATTTTTGACCAACCTTAAGACTCAGACGTCATCGATTGAGCGCTCAGTGATGGTGCATGTTGTGCTTGTTTAGAGGTTTCGGAGTTTTGGCTGAGAGCCTTGCCTTCGGGCCTCTGAACTCTTTGTGCTTTGGCTCGATTTGCGGACCAAATCTTGTGTTCTCTTCCCGAAGGGAGGCAGAGGTCTTGTAGACCATCTCTTTGTGGTCGTAGGCCACTTTTCCCGTTTGGAGACTAGCTTCCAATTTCTGGAGCCTTCGGTCGCGTGCCTTGTCTCGGGACCGCTTAATGTTCTCCGTTTGGCGTGGTTTTCGAACCACACCTTGCTGCCTCTACCTAGAGGGACATTGTGGTCTGAGAGACCACTTTTGTGGTCGCATACCACTTTTGGTGCTCGTTAGCTAGTTTTCGGGACTTTTGGCCGCGTGCTTTGCCTCCTGATCTCTTGTCTTGCATCTGCTTTGGTTTGTTTTTGGTACAAACCTTGTTTTCCTTGTTTAGAAGGTGGTCCAAGGGTGGGAGATCAGTATTTCTCCTGGCCGACCACTTCTTCCTCTGCCAGCCAATTTTCTGGTCGGACAACTGGCTTTCTTGGTCTTTGGGCCACCTTTTCTGGTCAACCACCACACCACTAGTTTGCTTTCATGCTCTAGAATTCTCCCACCTATGGCCGACCAGTTGTTGCTCTTAGAGACCACTTAAAGTGGTCAGCCGACCACTTTAAGTAGCAGGCTGACCACTTCAAGTGGTCGGCTACTTTTTGGCACCTTTTTGGAGATATTTTCCTCCAACTGGCACAGTTGGAGGGCATTTGAGCTATCATCCATACACGTGTATGGAGGGATTTCTTTGGCCCTTAGCTTCTCCAAGAAGCTTTGGCTTTTGTCTTCTATAAGAGGGAGGCTCCTCCTCCTCTAGGTTCAGAATTTTGTGCCTTGAGAGTTATACTTACATAGTTGTATCTATATTGCTCTTGTCCTTCATTTTGTACCTTAAAGGTGTCATTTGGTCATACTTTTGTGCACAAACACACACTAAAACACCTTAATCTTGGAGCTGAGATCCCTTGAGGTTGTTTTTGGTGTTCTTGGACTGGATCAAGTTCAAAAAGGCTGCTGGAGTTGCAGTAATAAAGATGGTCTTTAAGGGTAAGCTTTTGACCTTTAAATCCCCCTTTCTTGCTTAAGCTTTTAGCCTATCTTGCATACTGATAAAAGTTCTATTTTTGCATGCTTAAAAAGTTTGTTTAAGATCACTTTTGTGCTTGAGGTTGTTTACCCCCTCTTAGGCCTTGTTTGCCCTTTTTTTTTAGCCTTTTTTGTGAGCTTCGGGACCACCTTATATTGGCCTTCTCACCACTGAAATCCAGAGGGATTTCAGTGGTGGGAATGGTGTTTTAAGGTCCTAAGAAGGAGAGGGCCATCCCTTCTCCTTGCATCTTCAATACATGCCTTAATATGCCTCATGTTTGAGCATCTTTACTAAGTATATGTTGACCATATCTTAGCTTGTATTTGTGGTTATTTTGCTATGGCATACCACTTTTTTTACTTGCCTTGGTCATTCCATGCATGGTTAATACACTTGTGTCCATTTCAGCCTATGTTGTGTCATTTCAGCATGTTCTTGGGCTTGTCTTGCCATGTCATACCTCTGTTTAGGTTTGGTTTAGTTAGCCTTTGCATGCTCCATGCACTTGTAGTGCATTGCCATGAAATAGCCTAACATGCATCATGTTGTAACATGTCATTCTAGCATGCTTTTGGCTTAACTTCATGAAGCTTTTGTCCATGTTTTAACATGCTTTAGCTCTAATTTTGGTTGTCTTGGCCATGCATGACTTGCTTTGTATAGCTATAGTTCAATCTAGCTTGTTAGCTTTGTGCACCAAGTCCACTAGCATGCGTTACTTGGACTATTTCAATGATTTGACATCATTCATAATGTGATTTCAGTTTGTGTTTCATGTCCATGTAGTCACATTTATTACTCATTCAATGCGTTGGAGGGTTTCCCCCTTTATGCCTTAACATGAACCATTGCGTATGCCTTCATGCCTTAGCTCATGAGCCATCATTTTAGTGTGTTTTGGGGGTTATTATGCCATGATATAACTTTGATTTTTGTTGCTTAAGTCATACCATGTTTGGTTCTAATAGATGTAGTGTAATCCACCCTATTTGCCTTGCATATTCCATGTCTTTCGCCCCTCATGCTAGCACATTTTGGCTTCCTTCCATACATGTTTTTGACTCATTTTAACATGTTCTAGGACTGTTTTGGGTTGTCGTAGCCACATGCTTCATGTTTTGTATACTTGTAGTATAAATGCTCTTGCTTGCCTCAAGCTTTGAGCACCATTGCATGCTTCATTTGAGTTGTGTACTTGATTTGGCATCATCTAACATAACATTTCAGAGCATATGGACTTGCCATGTTCTCACTTCATTCATGCTTTGAGTGCCTCTAAGGGTTGTGCATTGTCGCCTAGTTTATGGCTTAGCTTGTATGCTTGCATGCCTAGGTGTTTGAGCCCCTAACTCAGCATGTTTTGGTCCATGTTTAGACCTAATTAAGCTCTGTCCATGCTTAGTTCATGCATATTTGCCATATATTGCATGCCTCATGTGTAGTCCTCTTTGCTAGCTTAATGCTTAAGGATCATTGCATGCCATACTTGTGTTGTTTGAGTGGTTTGGCACCATTTCTCACTTAATTTCAGTGCACTTAGTGTTGTTACACTTGCATATTTGTCACTCTTTGAGCCTTCTTGAGGGTTGTGCTCTTGGGCCTACTTGGTTGGCTAATGCATTGTGCATGCATGTCTTGCTTTTGTGCCTTCATATTAGCATTATGGCCTCTGTTTTGGCACGGCTGAGGTCTACCCACATTCGGTTTAAGCCCATTGAACATTGTGTATGCCATGTCACATCGCATCATGCATGTTATGTTGTTGTTTGCATTGCGCATGTCATGCTCTTGATTCGCATTGTGTATGCCATGATCATATTGCATTGAGTATGCCATGTTAGTCATTGCATTGTGTATGCTAGTTACCATTTGTATTGTGTGTGCTAGTTGCCATGAGCATTGTGTATGCCATGTAGTTCATTCGCATTGTGTATGCTAGTATTGCATGTTTGCATACTTGTCCCTTGCATTATGTATGCCATATAGTTGCATTGAGCATGCTATGTTGTGTGTTGCATTGTTTGGAATAGGTGTTAGTCCAAACACGAGAAAAGAGGGACGTTTCATACTTCAAGTGATGAAACGTGCCTTAATTCCCGGTTGCCGACGCTCTTGATCAATCATGATAGAGTTTTAGGCCTTATGTGTTTACTTGTGCATTCATTTCATATTGAATTGTGCAACTTCGCCTCTTGGCCATCACGCATTGAAATGCGCGATTGGTGGCCTGAGGGTCGAGAACCACACCTCCTTGAGTTCATCACATAATAGGGAGGGTGGTTGTGCACACATATCTTGCAAATACATTGCCATGCCCTTTCTTGCTCTCTGTTGCAGAAAACTGGGATTCAGCAGCAACAACTGGCCGGCCAGCCAGAAAAACTAGCTGGCCAACCATTTTTCTGGTTTTTCAACAACAAAAAGTGGTCGGCAGCTGTTTCTAGAGACCAAAAGTGGTCGGCCACCCTCCCACAGGGTTCCCAAGATGGAGTTTCAGCTTTCTAGAGCTTGGTGCAGAGTTCTGAGAACAAATGAAAACAAAGGCAAATCGGGGCATCGCATTGGATTTCCAAATGAGGCGACTAACCATGCATCCAGCCTTCTCCCTCTGAGGACCCTGATTTTATTGCTTTCCATTGCTGCCATACTTAGATAGCTTGCTTTTGCTTTGCTTTGTAATTTAATAGTTAATGCGTTAGTTATTCGATTCGTTTTGTAATAATTAGTTAACTAGGATTAGTTAATTAGTTTTGTTGTGTAATAATTAGTTTAATTAGCTTAGATTAGCTAGTTAGTTTCTTATTTGGTCCCTCCTGCGAGAGGGCGTATTGTTGTAATAAGCGTGCGTGTGTGTGATGCATGTCTTTCAACCCCCATTTCTTTCTCCCTTTTACTTTGCTTACGATGGTTAGTTTTAGGGCATATTTCATTTAGCAACCTTATGCTCGCATGCGTGCATCCATTCATCTGTATTGCATGCACCAGGCTCGACGCATCATGCTAACTGCATTGTATTTCAATTCCTATTTGAATACATGTATCAAGTTGCATTTTCACATGATATTCTAGAATAGTCGAGCCTATTTTAGTTGCATCTTCGCATGTGTTGCATTAACCATCTTAACATGAACTAGGGTCATACATGATTTCTAACTAGTTCTTTGTTTTGGCCTGAAGTACACTATGAGTGTTTACACTTTAGCATACTGCATGTGTGTTAATGCTGCCATGAAAGCATGCTTACCATGAGGCTAATTGCTTATGTGATTAACTGCCTGAATGCCTGTGGGTGAAGGTTGGATTATTTGAGTTGGGAAAATTCATTGAAATCCCCTATTTAGCCTACTTGCGAGTAGCAAACTTTAAACCATTTTTCCAAACAAATAGATATGCAATGCTTTGTTCCAAATTAGGCGATCTAGTCTATACTTGTTTGCTGCGCGCATCACATAGTAAGAATAGCTAATTAATCGAAATAAGAGCACATGTGTTTTCAAAAACAAAATATCATGTTTAGTACAGGCCGATCTTTGATCAGGCGAGCGGGGGTGCTCATAGATGACCTTCCCCAATCGTACCCAACTTCTCGAGCCGAGGCAACTTTGGTGATGACGAACACGTGGCTTTAGGCACGAGTCAAGGTTTCCGACCACTTATTGGTGGTGTAGAACACCTGCCGTCCACTTACCTTTGCTGCAGACCAGAAAAAGTGGTCGGCCAGCCACTTTTACTGGTCTGCCGACTAGAAAATTCTGCACACTTCCAGTTTACTGCAACAGAAAACAAGAAGGGGCATGGCAATGTATTTGCAAGATATGTGTGCACAACCACTCTCCCTATCATTTCATGAGCTCAAAGGAGTGTAGTTCTCGACTCTCGGGCCACCAACCGAGCATCACAATGCACGATGGCCGCGAAGCTAAGATTGCACACTAAATGTGAATGAATGCACAAATAAAACATAAAAGCCTTAACCTCTATCATGCATGATCAAGAGGGTCGGTGACCGAGAATTGAGCCACGTCTCATCACTTCAAGTATGAAACGTCCCTCGTTTCTCGTGTTGGATCAATGCCCGATCCAAACACATGCAATGCAACATGATCAACTTATCAAAGCTAATGGCATGGAAACACAATGCAATGCAGCATAAGCATGGAAACAATAACGCAATTTAACAACATGCAAACAACATGCGAACACAATGCGATGCAACAACATGCAAATAACATGCTATATGGACTTAAACCGAATATGGATAGACCTCAATCATACCCAAAACAGTGGCCAAAATGCTATGAAAGGATGGTATGAAAGGCAAGATGATGCATGCACATGCATTGGCTCACTAATTAAGCATAAGAGCACAACTCTCAACATGAGCAAGGAGTGACAAATATGGAAGTGTGACAACACTACAAGATTTGAAAACATGTATGAAATGATGCCAAACCATTCAAACAACCCAAGTATAGCATGCAAGAGGGCCTTAAGCATTAAAGCAAGTGAAGGGTACTACACAAGAGGCATGCAATGCATGGCACAAATGATTTAACCAATCATAGACAGAGCTCAAATAGGTCAAAACAAGGACCAAAACATGCTGAGATGGGAGCTCAAAGGTCTAGGCATGCACGCATACACATTGGTCCACAAACAAGGCAAAAATGCATAACCCTTAAAGGCGCTCAAAGAGTGAAAAAAGTGGAAGCATGGCAATGTTATATGCTCTGAAATAACGTGGTAAATGATGCCAAATCATGTACATGTCACAAATGAAGCATGCTATGGTGCTCAAAACTTGAAACTAGCATGGGCACTTGCACTACAGCTATGCAATACAAGAACCATATGGCCAAGACAACCCAAAACAGTCCTAAAGCATGCTAAAATGAGGCTAAAACATGCATGGAGCAAAGCCAAAACAAGCTAGCATGAAGGGCCAAAACATGGAGCATACAAGGGCAATAAGGAGGATCCCACTACACCTACCAAAACCAAGCATGAGATGACTTCACCAACAAAAATCAGAGTTGTATCATGGTGAAACAAGACCAAAAACACAGTGAAATGGTGGCCAAAAGCCTAGGCAAGATGGCATACACATGAGCTCATATTTAAGGCATGAAACATAAACCCTCCAAAGCATTGAAAGAGTGACACATGAGAGGGTATGGCCACACTACATGCACTGAAATCACATATCAAATGATGCCAAATCATGTGAATAGCCCAAGTAATGCATGCTGGTGGCTTGGAAACTCAAAGCTAGTGAGCTAGAATGCACTATAGCTATACAAAGCAAGGCATGCATGACCACAACAACTTAAATCAGAGCTCAAGTATGGTAAAACATGAACAAAAGCTTCTTTGAGTAGAGCCAAAAGCGTGCTAGAAAGATGGTCCAAAGCATGATGCATGTTAAACTAGTGAATGGAAATGCACTACAAGTGCAAGAAGCATGCAAAAGGCTATCAAACCAAACCAAAATAGAGCTAAGGCATGGAAAAACAACACCAAAACATGCTGAGATATGGCCAAAATGGGCTAGCAAGACATGCTAAAACATAAGGCATACAAGTCTAGTTTGTGAGGATTACACTACAAGTGTAAATAGCATGCAAAGGGTGACCCAACCAAGCCAAAACAGAGGTATGCCATACTAAAATAAACATGCTCAAACATGAGTCCAACAAAGCGGTGGTGCCAATAGCTTAAAAGGATGGTCCCAATAGCTGAGATGGAGCCAACATATGCTAGATAAACATGCTCAAACATGAGTCCAACAAAGCAAGTAACCAAGATACAAGGAGAGGGGATGACCCCCTCCTATTTGGGACCTCAAAACACCCTTTCCACCACTGAAATTCCTCTGAGTTTCAGTGGTAAGAAGGTCAAAAAGAGGTGGTCCCAATAGCTTAAAAGGATGGTACAAAATAAAGCCAAACAAGGCACAAGAGGAGGTAACCACCCCCAATACCAAAGAAACCTTAAACAAACATTTTAAGCATGTAAAATCATAACTTTTTGTAGTTTAAAGTTAGGCCTAAATCAGCATGCAAATAGGGCCAAAAGCTTAATCAAAAAACAAAGGTTTGAGGGGTTAGTTTCTTACCCTTGAAGAACAACTTCAAAGCTGCAACTCCAGCAACTTTTTTTGAGTTAAAACCAATCCAAAAACACCTAAACTAGCTTCAAGGTGCCTCAGCAACAAGAGTGTGGTGTTTCACTATGTGTTTGTGTGTAAAAGTGTGAGGAAAAGGCACTTTTAAGCACAAATATGAGAGAATGGAGGAATTATAGAGATAGATGATATATGTATAGCTTCAAGCAACTTTCTGAACCTGGAGAAGGGAGAGAGGGCCTCCCTTATATAGAAAACCAAGCCTCAAGCTTGTTGAGCAAGCTTGAAGCTAGATGTAATCCCCCCATACACGTGTATGGAGGATGGTTTCTGTGCTCACCAACTGTCACAGCTAGCAAGAAAATATCTGCAGGAAACTGCTGGAAAGCTGCCGACCACTTGAAGTGGTTGGCCAGCTACTTGCACTGGTCGGCCGACCAGTGAAAGTGGTCTGCAAGAAGGAAAAGTGGTCAGCCAAGGAGAGGAATGTTTTGCACAAAGAAAGCAAAGTGGTGGCATGGCTGTCGACCACTTTTGGTGGTCTAAAGGCCACCAAGACTAGTTGGCCGACCAGAAAACTGGCTGGTGGGGAAGAAAAGTGGTTTTCAGGAAGAGAAACTGGTCTCTAACCCTCATTCCACCCTCCAAGCAAGGAAAACAAGGTTTGTGCCAAAAACAAACCAAAAAGGATGCAAGACAAGAGTCCAGGGGACAAGGCGCGCAGCCGGAAGCCTCGAAAACTAGTCTACGGGCACCAAAAGTGGTCTACGGGAGGGAAAAGCGGTCTACGACCACAAAAAGTGGTATACAAGACCTCTGTGTCCCTCTAGACCAAGGCAACAAGGCATGGTCTGAAAACCAAGCGAAGAGGAGAACGATAAGCGGTCCCAAGACAAGGCGCACGGCTGAAGGCTCCGAAAATCGAAAAGTAGCCTACAAGAGGGAAAAGTGGTCTACAGACCTCTCTCTTCCTCCAGGCAAGGGAAAAAGGTTTGGTTCAACACCAAACCAAAGGGAAAGAGTTCAAAGGCCCGAAGGCAAGGCACTCAGCCGAAAACTCCGAAAACTCGAAACGAGCACAAACATGGGCGATCACTGAGGCTCAATCGATGACGTTTGAGTCTTAAGGTCGGTCAGAAATGGGGTGTCTACAGTTGCCCCTCTTTGACAGAACTTGGAAGTCAAGAAGTGACGGGAGTGAATGTCAAAGCCCAAAGGCGACCCATTTTTTACAAGGCCGAAGACTTAGACAAATAGGCAAGATAACAAAGAGATGTGCCCGCAGGCAGGGGCAAAAATGCAAACGACATGCACAATGCCAAACATAACTTATGATCATGCAAAGAGGACTGATCTCACCCAGAGTTCCTCTGACTGAACTGCACATACAACATTGTCTGGTTATGCTAGCTTCAAACGAACCGTACATACAATATCGTGCCTGCACAAAAAGAAACTTTGACAGATACAATATAGTAGAAACACATGTAGGTAGAATGCGCATAACAATGCAAGTGAAAAGTGCATAACAATATAGGTGGAAAAGGTGCATAACAATGCAACTAGAACGTGCGTGACAACGCAAGTAAAGAGGTGCATAACAATGCAAGTAGAGTGTACGTGACAACGCAAGAAAAGAGATGCATAACAATGCAAGTAGAACGTGCGCATAACAATGCAAGTAGGATGTGCGTGGCATAACAATGCAACCGAAGTGCGCATAATGCAAGCAAAATGTGCGTGACAACGCAAGTGGAGAGGGTGCATAACAATGCAACCGAAGCGCGCATAACAATTCAAGCAAAATGTGTGTGGCAACACAAGCGGAGAGGGTGCATAACAATGCAAGTGGAACGTGCGCGACAACGCAAGTAGTGTGCATGACAATGCGAGAGAAACGTGCGCAACAAAGCAAGTAAAGTGTGCATGACAATGCGAGAGAAACGTGCGTAACAACGTAAGTAAAGTGTGCATGACAATGCAAGAGAAACGTGCGTGACAACACAAGTAAAGTGTGCATGACAATGCGAGAGAAATGTGCGTAACAGCGTAAGTAAAGTGTGCATGACAATGCGAGAGAAATGTGCAACTTCAATTGCATGTTTGAAGCAAAATGCCAAATAAGGAAACACAAGCCTTAACGAGAGCAAATCAATCGTAACCTCCGATTTACCTCTCGGAGGGGTCACAACGTACTCAAAAAGGATACACCCTGCTCTTGACGAGTGACAATGAGTCACGCATCGAAGACTTGAATCGAAGTTCCTGCAGGGACAATTTGAGCCGAAAAAGTATAATTTCCTTGCACTTTCTCGAGGGCCGAGGACTCCAATCATCACAAAAACACACAGGGAGGACAATGGGGTCCTGGAGACCATCCAGGAGGGCTGCCGACCACCTAGATTAGCTGCCGACCAGTTGTTGACCACCTAAGTGGTCGGGCAGCTAGAAAAACTGGTCGGCCAACCAGTTTACATAACTTGCGGCAGTTTGGTAAGGTTGGCCCTTTAAGTATACAGCTCCAAATCACTTTTGCTCACACCTTTAAGGCCGAAATACACTTCTCTTCCCCCCTAGACACTTTTTCTTCTCAAATCCACACTTTATACGCGTTTTCCAACGCCCCACGCGAAGTTGATTCGCGAAAACTTTCGATTCTCTTCGTTTTGAACCGATTAGAATTTGTTTCCGGAGCTTCTTTCTCCATTTTCACCACTTAAGGTATGTTTCTCTCGAAGTTTAGCACCTTTTCCATGTGTAGACATGCTCGAGAACTCCCGAGCTCCGCGCGCGAAGGCGCGAGATTCGTTTGCTCTCTAGCTACTGCAAGTTCGGACTCATGTCACAGTTCTGAATCTAATCTCACAATGTGCGATGTAAGATTGATAAATCACCAAAGAGTCCAAATCCGGCAAATCGTTTTGGAAAACTAATTTTAATAAAGAAGTGTAAAACATGGACTGTTTTGCCAGATACAGAGTCACCACCTAAATATTTTATTTTTGGGGGAATTTAGAAAACCCTGACTTGTGCCGAAGGCCACGTTTCCGTCATCACCAAAGTTGCCTCGGCTCGGGAACTTGGGTATGAGAGGGGAAGGTCATGCAATGAGCACCCGCGCTCGCTCGATCAAAGATCGGCCTTTACTAACATGATATCTTATTTTTGAAAACACATGTGTTCTCATTCCGGTTATTAGCCTAGAATTACTATGTGATGCGCATAGCATACAAGTATAGACTAGATCGCCTAAGTCGGAACAAAACATTGCATGTTCGTTTGCTTGAAAACGGTTTGAAGTTTGCTACTCGCAAGTAGGCTAAAATGAGGATTTTGATGAATTATTCCAATTCAAGCAATCTAACCTTCACCCACAGGCATTCAGGCAGTTATAGCAAATAAGCAGTTAGCCTCATCGCAAGCATACTTTCATGGCAACATTAACACACATGCAGTATGCTAAAGCGTAAACACTCACAGTGTACTCGGAGCCAAAACAAAGAACTAGTTAGAAATCATGCATTATCCTAGTTCATGTTAAGATGGCTAATGCAACACATGCAAAAATGCAGCTCAAATAGGCTCGGCTATTCTAAGATGTCATGTGAAATGCAACTTGGTACATGTATTCAAATTGGAATTGAAATACAATGCAATTAGTATGATGCGCCGAGCCCAATGCATGCAAAATAGATGAATGATGCACACATGCGAAGCATAAGGATGCTAATCGAAATATGCCCTAAAACTAACCATCATAAGCGGTTAAGTAAAAGGGAGAAAGAAATGGGGGTTGGAAAACATGCATCACACATACGCACGCTTATTACAACAATACACCCTCTCGCAGGAGGGACCGAATAAGAAGCTAACTAGCTAATCTAAGCTAATTAAACTAATTATTACATCGCAAAAACTGAATAACTAGTTACAACTAATTATTACAAAACAAGCTAATTAACTAACAAGTTAACTAACTAGCTATTACAACACAAATTAAATAACTAAACGCATTAACTAATTAATTACAGAAACAAAGCATAAACTAGCTAAGTAAAGCAGTATCCTCAGAGGGAGAAGAATGCATGCATGCCTGGTTGCCTCGTTCGGAAATCCGTCGCGATGCCCCAACTTGCCTCTGTTTGCAATTGTTCTTAGAACACTGTACCAAGCTCCAGAAAGCTTTAACTCCACCATGGGAACCTGTGGGAGGGCTGTCGACCAGTTGTTGAGGAAGGAGACCACCTGCCGACCACTTTTTGTACTAAAAAACCAGAAAAAGTGGTTGGTCAGCTAGTATTATTGGTCGGCAGACCAGTTTCTGCTGCCAGACTCCACTTTGCTGCAACAGAGAGCAAGAAAGGGCATGGCAATCTATTTGCAAGATATGTGTGCACAACCACCCTCCCTATCATTTCAAGAGCTCAAGGGAGTGTATTTCTCGACTCTTGGGCCACCAATCGCGCATTTCAATGCATGATGGCCGAGAAGTCAAATTGCATAATTCAATGTAAAATGAATGCACAAGTAAACACATAAAGCCTAGAACTCTATCATGTATGATCAAGAGCATCGGCGACCGAGAATTGAGGCACGTTTCACCACTTTAAGTATGAAACGTCCCTCGTTCCTCGTGTTTGGACTAACACTTAATCCAAACAACAATGCAAACAACCATGTTAAACTCAATGCAAGGCATGTGTAGACGTCCCCGAACGTCCCGGGAAGGAAACCCCCCGTTCTGTTCATTCGGGCTCACTACAGTTCGGACTCAAATTGTCACGGTTCTTAATCTGAACCAAAGAGTCCAAATCCGGCAAATCGTTTTGAGAAATAGATTTTTGAAAGAAGTGCCAAACATGGACTGCTTTGCCAGATACAGAGTCGCCACCTAAATATTTTATTTGGGGGAATTTAGGAAACCCTGACTCGTTGCCTAAGGCCACATGTCCGTTATCACCAAAGTTGCCTCGGCTCGGGAACTTGGGTACGATTGGGGAAGGTCAACTATGAGCACCCCCTCTCGCCCGATCCGGAGATCGGCCTCTACTAACCATGATATCTAGTTTTGAAAACATTATACGTTCTTATTCCGGTTATTAGCCTAGATTTACTACGTGATGCACACAGCAAACAAGTATAGACTAAGTCGCCTAAATTGGAACGAAACATGTCATGTTTGTTTATTTGAAAATGGTTTGATGGTGCTACCCGCAAGTAGGCTAAGGCATGAATTTTGCCACCCTCAAGTGAGCTTAGAAAATATAATTTTGCCACTCTCAAGTGGGCTTAAAACTTGCATTCAATGCATTGTTCCAATTTAAGTAGCCCAACCTTCACCCATAGGCATTCAGGCAGTTATAACACGTAAGCATATAGCCTCATGGTAAGCATGCTATCATGGCAACACTCACACTCATGCAAGGATGCTAAAACATAAATGCTTACCAAGTACTCCAAGCCAAAACAAAAACTAGTTAGTAATCATATGCATGATCCTAGTTCATGTTTAAAATGGCTAATGCAACACATGCAAAGATGCAATCTAGACAGGCTCGGATATCCTAAACATGGCATGTGAAATGCAATAGATAACACGTATTCAATTTGGAATTGAAATACAATACAGTTAGCATGATGCGCCGAGCCCGGTGCATGCAAGACAAATGTATGAATGCACGAATGCATGACATAAGGTATGCTAATTTAAATATGCCCTAATACTAACCATTGAAAGCAGGTAAGTAAAAGGGAGAAAGAAGTGGGGGTTGGAAGACATACACACACTCACGCACACTTATTACACAATTGCCCTCACTCGGAGGGTCCGAATAAATATTACACAACCAAATGAATACTACCAAATTAATTATTACAGAACTCTAATTAAATTAAATGCAAAAGGAAGGTGGCCGCAGCCCTGCCTCAGGATGCGTGGATGATGCATGCTCGATCCGCCTTGCCCGAAAACCCGGTACCATGCCACTGTTGCCTCTGTTTACACTGCCTTGCCCCTCTGAAAATTATGAAAGTTCCCAGAACTGCTTTGAACTTCCTTCTGAGTGTTTTGGAGTGCCACCGGCCAGAACAAAAGGTCACCGGCCATAGGAACAGGCTTATCGACCAAAGATGGTGTCATCGGCTGGACACCGCTGGCTGGTCGGCACTAGAGATGGCCGGTCGGCCATTTATTCCTGCAGAATCCTGCAGTTGACAGCAACAGAGGGCAAGCAGTGTATGGCATGGAATTTTCAAGCAAATGTGTGCATGGCCACTCTCCCAATCATGTTATGGACTCAAGGGAGTGTGGCCCTTGGTACTCGAGCCACCAATCACGCATTCCAATGCATGATGACCTAAGACACCAAGTTTGCCAATCAATGTAAATACATGCAACAAAACAAATGAGTGCCAATGCCCTATCATGTTGAGATCAAGGGTATTGGCGACCGAGGATTGAAACGTGTTTCATCACTTCAAGTACGAACACTTCTCAACCCTCATACTTGGTTTGACACCCCAAACTAAGCAAAATGTAATGCGATGTATGCCATATACAATGCAAAGTAATGCACCTAATGCAATGCCATGCTACCTATTCATGCAAGCTAAACATGAACATATCAAGCATGCAACAAGACTATGTGATGCAACTAACTAAACAATATGCAAACATGCAAACAAGACATAATGCAAGCATGCAACTAATGGAATGCAACATGCAACATGCTAAGTATGCAACTACATACAAGGGTGGTCTTAAACTAAAATGAGAGGCCTCAGCCACACCCCAAAACAGTGGCCAAAAGTGCCAAAAATGATGGACAAGTGCTCATGCAAACATGCACACCAATGAGCCAAAAACCCAAGCATGGATGGCTACTCTCAAGAACACTCAAAGGTGATATACATGGACATTAAACACTCACGTTAAACTCTGAAAAGCATGCGAAGAATGATGCCAAAACATGCTTAGGGATGGGTGTAAGATAGAAGGCATTCAAGGGCACAAAAGAGGGCATTACTCAACACCTACTCCAAGCAAACATGGCATGAACTTTTCAATACAAAACAAAGTTTTAGCATGCAAAAAGGACCCCCAAAACCCACTGATATGGCAGCTAAGGGACACAAACCAAGAGGCATGCATTAAGACCTATTTCAAGGCATAAAAGAGCAACACTTCAAGGCATGAAAGGGATGATGAATGCAAGCATACAAGCATGGATTAGGGACTGAAATGGCATGAGAAATGATTCCAAATCACTAAAACAACCCAATTCAAGCATGCTCATGACTCACACACTAAAGGCTCACAAGCCAAAATGCAAAGAGGCTATACCAAACATGCCAAATATGACCAAATCAATGCCTAACAGACCTCAAGCATGATGAAATATGACCAAGAACTTCACAAAGTTAGGCAAGAACATGCATGCATGATGGTCTTAAAGGCAAAGATGCATTTCTAGGCAAAGAGGAGGAATGCAAAGCAAGTATATTATGCATGCAAAGGGGCATAAATCTGACAAAAAACAGAGATATAATATGACCCAATAACACCCAAAAACCTCTGAAATGAAGCCAAAAGCAACTAAGCATGCATGCTACCCTTATGAGCAAAAAATGCAAACAAAAGAGAGACAAAGGGAGAGGGGTGTCCCTCCCCTATGCAAGACCTCAAACCCTCTTCATCACCACTAAAAATCCACTGGATTTCAGTGGTGAGAAGGCCAAAACACAATAGTATTCAAAGCTTAACAAAGAGAGCATAAAAAGGGGCCAAACAAGGCCTAAGAGGGGGAGGTCGACCCCAAACAACAAAATGACCTTAATGAAAGATCTTAAGCATGCAAATACAAGACTTTTTCAAGTTATACACAAAGTCTAAAATAGCATGCAAAGTGGGTTAAAAACTAGTGCAAGATTGGGGAATATAAAGCAAATAGTGTTACCCTTGAAGAACACTTGAAGAACAGCAACCTCAGCCTCTTCCTTATGATCAAAACCAGCTCAAAACTCCAAGAACAACTTCTCAACACCTCCCAAGTCGAAGTATGGTGTAATAGTAGGTGTTCTAATGCAAAACTAAGAACAAACTACACTTTTAGGCCCTCAAACACATACAAATGAAGAGAGAGAGATGGAGATATATATATATATATAGAGTGATATATATCAAATATATATCATATATGGTCTGGTTTTGCTGAACCTCTCAAATGGAGAAGAGAGGTCTCCTTATAGAGACAAGGCAAAGGCTTGAAGCTTCTTAGAGAAGCTAAATGAAAGGGTCAAAGGGACCAAGCTTCTAAGAGAAGCTATCCCAAAGGTCCAAGCTTCTTGAGGAAGCTAAGACAAAGGGCCAAGCTTCCTCAAGAAGCTTGAGCAAAGGGTGCAATCTTCTAGAAGAAGTTTGGATCAAAAAAGGGTGCAAAGGGGCCAAAACAGTCACACACGTGTGTGGGGGTAGGGTCTGTGCATCCCAGCTGGCACAGCTGGCATGCACCTGCAAGAGGCAAAAATGTGGTACCGGCCAGAAAAAGAGGCCATCGGCCAACTAAATGGTCGGTCGACCACACCCAGTGCTGACCGGCCATCACCAATGGCAAGTGGCAAGAAGACACAGCCGATGACGAGTAAGGATGGCCAACAAGCCATTTCCTGCCCTCCAAAGCAAAAACACAAGTGTTTGGTGTAAAACCAAACACAACACAGTCGAGTCGAGAGGTCCTAAGGCAAGGCGCATAGCCAAGACCTCCGGGAACTCAAGACGAACACAAACGTGGATGATCACCGAGTGTTCAAACGGTGACGTCCAAGTCTTGAGGACGGTCAAAAATGGGGTGTCTACAGCATGCAACTTAATGTAATGCAACATTAGCATGCAAACAAGCAATGCAACTCAAACATGCAAACAATCATGCAAGAGACAAACATACAACAGCATGCAATGCAACATGATCAAACTACCAATGCTAAGGGGCATACATACTCAATGTAAAGCAACCTAAGCATGCTAAACAATATGGCATACACAATGCTAAGAACAACATGGCATACTCAATGCAATGTAACATGGCACACCATACAAAATGGACTTAAACCGAATATGGGTAGACCTCAGCCATGCCAAAACAGTGGCCATAATGCTAAAATAAAGGCATGAAGACAAGAGAAATGCATGCACATGCAATGGCCCATCAACTAGGCATAAGAGCACAACTCTCAAGAGTGCTCAAAGAGTGACCAAAGTGGAAGTGTAACAACACTAAGTGCACTAAAATAAGGTAAGAAATGATGCCAAATCATTCAAACAACACAAGCAAAAGTATGCTAGGGTCCTTAAGGCATAAGGCTAGCAAAGAGGACTACAAAGGGGGCATGCAATGCATGGCATAGATGTATGAACAAATCATGGACAGAGCTTAAATAGGCCTTAACAAAGACCAAATTATGCTGAGATGAGGGCTCAAAGGCCTAGGCATACATGCATGCACACTTGGCCACAAACAAAGCAACAATGCACAACACTCAAAGGCACTTAAAGAGTGAATGAAGTGGGAACATGACAGTCCTATAAGCTCTGAAATGTCATGTTAAATGATGCCAAATCATGTATATCATACAAATGAAGCATGCTATGGTGCCCAAAGCTTGAAGCAAGCATAGGCACTTGTACTACAACTATGCAAAACATGAAGCATATGGCTAAGGCAACCCAACACAGTCCTAGAACATATCAAAATGAGTCTAAAACATGCATGGAAGGAAGCCAAAATAAGCTAGCATGGAGGGCATAAGGCATGATGAATGCAAGGCAAATAAGGTGGATTACACTACACCTACCAAGACCAAGCATGGGATGGCTTCGCCAACAAAAATTAGAGTTATATCATGGCATAATAACCTCAAAAACACATTGAAATGATAGCTCGCAAGCTTAGGCATGAAGGCATACACAATGACTCATGTTAAGGCATAAAGGGGCAAGCCCTCCAACGCATTGAATAAGTGAAAGATGTGAGTGTATGACCATGAAACATGGACTGAAATCACATTAAAAATGATGCCAAATCATTCAAATAGTCCAAGTAATGCATGCTAGTGGACTTGATACACAAAGCTAACAAGTTAGATTGCATTATAGCTATACAAAGCAAGTCATGCATGGCCAAAACAACACAAATCAGAGCTAGAGCATGCTAAAACATGGACAAAAGCTTCTTAGAGTTAAGCCTAAACATGCTAGAATGATGGTCTAAACACATGATGCATGTTAGGCTAGTTCATGGAATTGTACTACAAGTGCATAGAGCATGCAAGGGCCAACCAAACCAAACCTTAACAGAGGTATATCATGGTAAAACAACACTAAGAACATGCTTAAATGGACTCAAAACAAGCTAGAATGACATGCTACTTCATGAAGCATACAAGACTAGTTTATGAGATTTACACTACAAGTGTATTAGGCATGCATGGAGTGACAAAACCAAGTAAAAACAGTGGTATGCCACAGCAAAATAACCCCAAATACATGCTAAGATATGGCCAACATAAGCTTAACAAACATGCTCAAACATGAGGTATATGAAGCAAGTATTCAAAATACAAGGAGAGGAGATGACCCTCTCCTATTTAGGACCCCAAAACTACCTTTCCACCACTGAAAACCCTCTAGATTTCAGTGGTATAAAGGTCATGCAAAGGCTAGAACAAGAGCCAAAAGGGATGGCTCAAAACAATGCCTAACAAGGCCTAAGAGGGGGTAGACTACCCCCAACACAAAAGTTCCCTTAAACAAACATTTTAAGGGCTGAAAAACAGAACTTTTTCCAGTTTAAAGTCAAGCCAAAAACAGCATGCAAATTGGTCTAAAAGCTTAAGCAAAACAAAGAGTTAAAGGGCTAGTTGACTCACCCTTGTAGAACCTCTTCAAGACTACCACTCCAGTAGCTTTCTTGGATCAAAACCAGTCCAAAAGCTCCAAAACAAACCTCAAGAAACCTTAGAAACAAAAGGATGGTGTTTTAGTGTGTGTTTGTGTGTTAAAGTGTGATAAAATGACACTTTTGAAGCACAAAACAAGAGCAAAGGGGAAGATAGAGACAAATGTGTATGTATAACTCTCCAACACAAAAATTTGAACCTAGAGGAGGGAGGAGGAGCCTCTCTCCTATAGAGACCAAAAGCTAAAGCTTCTCAAGGAAGCTAAGCTTCAAGGCCATCCCTCCATACAAGTGTATGGAGGATGGTTCTAGTGCCTTCCAGCTATGCCAGCTGGAAGAGAATATCTCCAAAAAGGTGATAAAAGTGGCCGACCAGTTGAAGTGGTCGGCCAGCTACTTTTACTGATTGGCCAGCTACTTTTTCTGGTTTTTTAGGATGAAAAGTGGTCTCCCGGAAAGAAAAGTTGTCGGCCAATGGCTGGAAAGGCCAAAAGTGGTCGGCCAGGTGTCCACCTTAAAGCCCCAAAAGTTAGCTTTCCAATGGCGCCAGCCTTGCATCAAAATTCCAATTGTGCAAAACGTTATGCCTGTTTTGGTGAAGCCACGCAGTTTCGATCCTACCCGGATTTATGCCAAACTTCTCCCAAACTAGTTTTCTTCTCTCCTTTCCTCTTTTCTTCAACTCTGAACCCCTAAACAAGGTGTCTTGAAAGATTTTTCAAAGATTTCATCTCTCTTTCATTCATTTCCACTTTGTCCTTGCTCGGTTTATCAAAAAGCGCAACATTTAACGAAATGCGAGCGTCGGAACATCGTAGGAATTTTAATTCCAAAACATTTTGAAAGAGAGGGTTTCGAGGTCTAAAACCTTTTGATCAAGATTGTTTTGGTCCAAAAGGGGTATGAAGTTGGGATTTGACTCTCTCATTGCCGAAGAAATTGAACCTTTGCCCTGCACGCCTTTCACCACCAAGTAAACCATCAGTAGTGCCTAAGTCTTAAGAGTGGTCAAAAATGGGGTGTCTACACTCGGGCTTTGACTTTCTTTTACTTTTTCTCTTCCCGAGAGTTGACTTTTGTTGACTTTTTGCAATTTTGGCTCATTTCGCTTATTTTGCACCTTTTTTCAGATGGCTGATCACATTCCACATGATGGGGGTTCTCCGAGAGTAGAGGAGGAGCCTGACATCGTGCCATTGCCTCCGAGGATTCGGTCTTTCGACCCGGAGAGGTACCACCCGCAGGAGCACATACTACCTCCCAGCACCTTCCATTATTTCACCGATTTCACACGACGAGCACCCACAGACTTGCTGCTATGGGAGCCTGAGTCCCACTTATCTCATCATGCGCGCGAGGTGCGTACTTCACTTTTACATTTTCTACGATGTATTTTGCATTTCTTGCACACTTCATGCTTTCACTATGTATTATATTTGCTCGTTCTGAACTCATTTACATACACAGCGCTTCTGCTCGTTCTGAACATAACTCACAACACAGCATCCTGTTCATTTGGCACACAACTCATACATGACACTCTGCTCACTTGGCACACAGCTCATGACACAACATTCTATTCGTTTGACACGCAGCTCACAACACAACACTCTGTTCATTGGGCACACAGCTCAAAACATAATATTCTGTTCATTGGGCACACAGCTCACAACACTACACTCTGTTCATTTGGCACACAGCTCACAACACAGTATTCTATTCATTTGGCACGCAACTCACAACACAACACTTTGTTCATTGGGCACACAGCTCAAAACACAATATGCTGTTCATTTGGCACACAGCTCACAACATAACACTCTGTTCAATGGGCACACAGCTCAAAACACAATATTCTGTTCATTGGGCACACAGCTCAAAACACAGCACTCTGTTCATTGGGCACACGCCTCAAAACACAGCATTCTATTCATTTGGCATGTAGCTCAAAACACAGTATTCTGTTCATTTGACACACAGCTCACAACACAACACTCTGTTCATTTGGCACGCAGCTCACAACACAGTATTCTATTCATTTGGCACGCAGCTCACAGCACAACACTCTGTGCATTGGGCACACAGCTCAAAACATAATATTTTGTTCATTTGGCACACAGCTCACAACACAACACTCTGTTCAATGGGCACACAACTCAAAACACAATATTCTGTTCATTGGGCACACAGCTTAAAACACAGCACTCTGTTCATTAGGCACACAACTCACAACTCACAACACAACACTCTGTTCATTGGGCACACAACTCAAAACACAATATTCTGTTCATTTGGCACACAGCTTACAACACAACACTCTGTTCAATGGGCACACAGCTCAAAACACAATATTCTGTTCATTGGGCATACGGCTTAAAACACAGCACTCTGTTCATTGGGCACACAGCTCAAAACATAGCATTCTATTCATTTAGCACGCAGCTCAAAACACAGCATTCTATTCATTGGGCACACAGCTCAGAACACATAAAACTCTGTTTATTTGACACGCAACTCACATCACAACATTCTTTTCATTGGGCACACAACTCAAAACACAGCATTCTTTTCATTGGGCACACAGCTCAAAACACAGCATTCTTTTCATTGGGCACACAGCTCAGAACACAGAGTTCTTTTCATTCTGAAACTGAATACATCTGTTCATTTTGAACGCAGGTATCTTCCCGTTTCACCCGGGGTTATGGATCGACCATAGCAAGGGAGTGGTATATGGAGCTCCCAGATGATGTTCGATATATCGTTGATGAGGCAGGGTTTGGCCCATTTTGTGTGGGGTTATCATGTCATCCGGCGAGCAGGACCCTTCTGGGTGCACTTGTAGAGAGATGGTGGGACACCACCAACTCCTTCCATTTCTTAGCCACCGGGGACATGACGATGACCCCGTATGACTTTTCTATACTAACGGGCCTCGACGTAGGAGGCCGGCCGATCCCATACGATTTTGATATGGGGAAGTGGGAGGCAGCTCGGACTTATCTGCTCGGAGCTCATCTGCCGCCCTGCAGATCACCATGCATAGTCAGGTACACCTGGTTTACAAAGCAGTATAGGAAGACTACGCCCGAGACCATTAAGGCCATAGAACAGTATGCCCGGGGATTTTTGATGTTCCTTATCGGGACCACACTGTTCTCCGACAGGGGGAACATGGTTGGGCTATATCTCTTAAGCGCTCTAGTAGACCTATCACAGGTCCGACACTTTGATTGGAGCAGCGCTGGCCTTGCTACCCTTTACTGCTACATGAGCGCGACCTCCCGCGGGCGCGGGGGCATAGTAGGTGGCTACTGGCGAGCCTGGGAGGTACATTATGCCCTCTTGATTTACATTTCTGCTTTTCATTATCTGTACACTACACACATTGCACACATTACATTCTGTACTCTGCATTCCGCACTTAGCATTCTGCATTTTCTGTATATTCTGTATTCTGACAGCCACTGTCTTGCCTTTCACATCTATGGGTTTTCGCCTATTTCCCAACACTCGCCCCTGAGCCGGAGGTGGAGGCACCACTAGATGTGCCATATTCACGCAGATTTGAGGGTCGGTGCCAGCCCAGGCCCTGGGAGACATTACCATATCTCTAGCAGTATTTTGACACCGTACGGGCGACGGAGGTAAACCAGAACTCTCAACTCTTCATGCTTTCAGCTTTGATTCATCTTGCATTTTTATGACATCTAATCATTTTATGCACTTGCTACCCGCAGGTCACCTGGCAGCCTTGGATAGCCATGCCAAGGTATTCTCGGTTCCAGTTTGCTGGGGCATGAGGCGCCTCCCGGTACAGGATTTTGTTTGAGAGACCAGTCGGCAGAGCTTGGATTCTCGGGAGCGCTGCATGCGCCAGACGATGGGCAATCCCGCTCAAGAGATCCCCTCACTACCTCCACTGGACATGCAATCCACAGAGAGCCTCACTCCCTAGGAGGTTGACCACCTTATGTTGGGTACTGACGTAGCCTTTTTCCTGGAGGAGGGGGAGTACGCGACATACATTCACACATACCTGATGCCTCCACTAACAGGTGTTCGTACCCCCACGAGGAGAGCTGCTTATATGCCATCGTCGAGCCGGGCCCGAGCTGCAGACATAGCTTCGACTAGCAGGGTCGGCACTTCAAGGGATAGGAGTAGGGGGATGCCCCCTACTTGGCAGTGTGCTGGGTGGCCAGATCCTCCGACCGAGCTGACAGGCTGGCAGTATGGGACACCATACCAGATTCTGCTAGAGCCTCCATTGCCAAATCATCGATATGTTAGTGACCCTGACTCACCACCGGTATGCTCCACGGTTTTCATTTATCATTCAGATATTTAGACATTCATTCATTCACTGATGACTTGAACTTGCATCTGCATCCTCCCAGAGAATATACTGAGGGGTTGCTCGAGTGGTGGCCTCTCTCGAGAGTATGGTCTTCCAGAGGGAGACGCTGCTGTATGCCTCTGGCATTCCGGTACTTTTCAATTTCCTTGTATTTATCATACTTCTGATGACATGCCAAAGCTGAACGTTTCACTACATTGATTCACTGCATGTGTAGAGCACATCTAACACATGAGGTTCACATACTATATCTGCATGCACACATTCCATGCACCATACTTGCATCTACATCTGATATACATACTCTGGCTGATGTATTCAAACTCTCTTTTTAGGTCACACTGCTACAGCTCGGGCCATCCAGGCCTTCTCGAGCAGCCGAGAGATGGGTCTCGACTCGCGGCCGAGGGAGACGTAGAGCACCTGCCAGACAAGATGACGAGTCCAGCGAGGAGTAGGAGTCATCACACCCTCAGTCAGAGACATCTGCGGGCAAAGATGATGACACTAGTTCCGGTTCTGAGGGCAGAGGCAACGCTGAGGAGGATTCTGAGGATGGCGGCTCCGATTCAGACGGGGGGATTGATGGTGGTGGTGCAGAGGCTGCTTAGCCGAAGAGGGTGAATAGTACCGATTCAGTTGCTTTGCTTTATTTTCTTTTTACTAATAGTTGTAGCACATTGTACAGCGTTAAGAAATTTTATTTTCTTTAAAACTTGTACCCTGTTGTAAGAAGAAACATGATGGAATGAAAATGACTTTTTGTTCAAAAAAGTGTTGTATTTGTATTCTGAGCATTGCATCGCATCACATCATTTTGCACAAAAATGAGATTGAACAGAAATTGAACATCGTGTATTGCCAAGTCAGGTAGTGAATCAACGTAACAGACAAAACAACTTAACACAATTCAATAAACGAATTAACAACTCGATAAGCCATGAGCAACAACTCAATAAACAAATTGCAACAACTCGATAATCAAAGAGCAACAACTCGATAAGCAAATGCATCTTGGATAAACAACACGACTGGACGCATCTGAAAGAGAAGTAAACTCAGACCTTCCGCACTCTCAACACATAGGAAGGCTAAGGACTCTCTTCTGGAGACAAGAGACAACTGTAGACCACATTTTTGCTTATGGCCGACCACCAAAGAAGGCTGCCGACCACTTTTTTGGTCTGCAGACCAGAAAATGTAGCTAGTCGACCAGAAAAAGTGGCTGGCCGACTAGAAAAAGTGGCCGGCCGACCAGTTGGCCTAGGGACCTCCAGATTTTTACCACATGTCCTCTAAACATTGCCTTATCCTCTTTAAAGGTTCCATCTTCGTGGTTCCCTTATTCTAACTCAGTTTGCACCAAATTGAGGCATTTCTTGTCCAAAATCTCACAAATTGGCTTGCTACCTTAGATGGCTCGGAAAAACTGAATTTCCGGGGCTTCGGAATAAATGCACTATTCACGTTAAGCCGTACCCCGCTGCGTTTTTCATTCCTCCATGTCGCGGCAAGGTGTTGGAATCCGGTAACCCACGTTTTTAGCTTTGGCGGACAAGAGATATGTCCCACTTTCGAAGACTTCCAAGCTTTGATGGAATCTCAGCGCGAAAAAGAGATCTTGCCTCAATTCCACTTTGGCCACGTCCAAGCCTTAAGACGGATGTGCGGGCTCACTTTGCATGATGCTCAGTCATTGACTCGTGACGGAGTATTGGACATCCCCAGCTTGATTCGTCAATTTTCTGATGCTGGTGACCGCGGCGATCATCATTGGCAGGGCTTTCAGCGACATGCGCTTTGCTTGTGCATGTTGTCCCATTTCTTGCTTGCCCTAGGCTTTGAAGGATCTAGCGTCCGTTTGATTGAGGTTGCCCAAGGCTTAAAAGAGGGCAAGAACTACATCGCCATGACGCTAGCTGAGACATTGATGGGTTTGGACGCTTTCCATCGCCGAGAGACGAATTGATTCGCGAGGAGTCCACTACTATTGCAGGCAATGTTTCCCACCCTATCTCACATATATTTCTCACATCACTCGGCCCTCAAGCTCGTTTTTTCTCTCAAAACCCTTTTCTCTCTTTTCTCTCCACATACACCTCTCTATTCTTTAATCTCTCATTTTTCATCCCTCCCCATATATGGTTGATAGATAAGTTGAAGGTTGTGGACTCATGCCGAGCATATTCAGCTCGCGGCTATTTCTTCCGGCGACGTCTAGTCGATGCCCTTGATGAGGGATGGTGGTGCGAGTGGATGTGCAGTTTGTCTGCTCTCGACATTGCTTGGCGCTGCCCCTGGCTCAATTTACCGGCGATGAGCTATAGCATGACTTGCCAGCCCGGGATTCAATTGATCGGCCTGACACACTGTGTCCTTTATTTCCCATTTCGATTCCAGCGCCAATTTGGACATGATCAGACTTGCCCGGAGGAGGGATAGAGTACCCTGCTGCATTTCCAGTCCAAGGTGCACAGCTAGCTCGGTATGCCACAGCATAGAGGACGAGAGAGCTTCTGGCCCCGCTCCCACTTTCAGTTGTAGCCTCTCTGATGAGTGCATAGCTTGGCTTGATGAAGAGGCGCAGTTGGGCCTACTTTGGCATCAGAGGCTTCCATAAGCTCTGGGAGGGGACGCAAGAAACCTGACTATGCCCCGAGTTTATTGCTTTAATCAGTACTTTCAAGTTTTCTTTGAATGTAATAAAAAGCAACTTCAATTTGTATTCAAGAGTAGGAGAACTCTGTACTGAAATCAATGTAATTGAAGGTTGTGGGTACTGAAAATTTTCGTTTGGTCCAAAAATGGTCTAAGTCATAAAAAGATTAATTTGAGCAAAATCAACTTTTATTAAAACTTTTCAAAACCATTTTCGATATGGATCACAACTGGACACGCCCGAGATCTATCACTGAGATCTACAACCCCGAATCCCAGCAACCGGAAAGTTGCCCCTAGTCTGAATAGCACTGCACTGGAGATCACAACTGAGTTCTTGAATGCAGAATAGACAAAGATGACCAAACATGATCACATGGACAAAGTTGATCAGGGAAGTGTTTATGGCTGGACTTCATAATGAAGTTGCCTACATATCCCAAAGATGGGAATCAAGCCTTACGTAGTTCGGCTCAGGTTCACTCGTGTATTAACACTCTCCTTTTGCGCTTTAACTTTTGCTAAGGTCACCCTTTCTGGGTTTTCAACCTTGCGAGCTCAGTTTTTATCATTTCAAATTTTTCATGCTCTAACTTTTGCCTAGGTCGCCCTTTCAGGCTTTCGGCTAGCGAGCCACTCAGGGATAGTATTTCTTTAACTTGTCCATGTTGATCGCTGGGAGAACTCTAGGCCATCTAGGTCCATCAGAGCGACAACTCCACCTGACCAGATAGACTTGATGATATAAGGGTCAGTCCAATTGGGTCTGAACTTGCCCCTAGGGTCATGGATGGGAGCTCGGTTGTCTTTGAGCACTAGATTCCCTTCCTTCAAATTCCTGGACTTAACTTTCTTATTGAAAGCCCTAGCAATTCTTCGTTGATAACCCTGGACATGATACAGTGCTTTCAGCCTTCTCTCATCAAAGAGCATGAGTTCTTCAAACCTGCTTTGCTGCCAATCTGCCTCAGCTATCTGATACTCAGCCAACACCCATAATGACGAAACCTCAACTTCGATAGGCAAAATAGCCTCCATCTCATAAACCAAGGAATACGGAGTTGCCCCAGTAGAAGTTCAAATTGAAGTCCGGTAGCCCCAAAGAGCGAATGGCAGCTTATTTGGCCAGTCCCTGTAGGTTTCCACCATCTTCTGCAGAATGTGTTTAATGTTCTTGTTGGTGGCCCCAACAGCTTCGTTGGTTTGTGGCCGATATGTAGATGACTTATGAAAGGCCACGTTGTACTTCTCCAACAAGTCGATCACCTCCTTCTTGAAGTGGGAACCATTATCCGAAATAATCTCATTCAGGACCCCATACCGACAAATGATGTTGTTTCTGATGAACTTAGCGACATGCGATGCCTTTAACACCGCGTAAGATTGGGCCTCAACCCACTTCGTAAAGTAGTCTATCGCTACTAGAATGTACTCATGCCCGTTAAACCCCTTCGGAGTGACAGCCCCAATCACATCAATCCCCCAGACTAAAAATGGCCATGGCGAAGTCATGTTGACGGCGGAATGTTCATGTGGTTTGCATGGATCTGACATTTGTGGCATCGCCGAACAAAACTAATACAATCCTCCTCCATGGTGGACCAATAATACCCCTGTCTAAGGATCTTCCAGGCTAGCATCACCCCACTCATGTGCGCTCCACACTCTCCTCTATGGATGGCCTCCATCAGGCACTTAGACTCTTCAGCATCAACACAGCTTATGCATCCCCAGATGACCCCTCTTGTACAGTTTACCCCCGCAGACGATGAACTGAGCAGCCATTCTTCGAATTGCCCTCTTATCTTTGGCATTTGCCCCTGGTGGATACGCTTCCTTTTCCAAGAAGTTCCAAATGTCGTAATACCAAGGATTCTCATCTTATACCTCTCATCTATGGTAGCAATCAACTTGTAGGCCAGCACGAATTTATGTTCAAAGATGATCGAACGCATCCAGACTCCAAAAGGGATGTCTATCATAGAAGATAGAGTTGCTAATGAATCTGCGAACCTGTTGTTCTCTCTTAACAGATGGGCAAAATTCAGTTTCTCAAATCGAGGAATCAGAACGTCCAAGGTCTGATGATAGATTCTCATCTTTTCTTCTTTAACTTTCCAATCTCCTTTAGCTTGAGATACAACAAGGTTCGAGTCCCCGATGACATCCAACCGTTTTGCCCCTAGTTCTAGGGCAGCTTCTAGTCCAGCAATACATGCCTCATACTCTGCCTCATTGTTCGACACTTTGAACTGGAGTTTGAATGCTAAAGGTATACAGGAATTGTCGGGTGCTATCAGCAACACCCCTATCCCATACCCATATTGGTTTGACGCTCCGTCAAAGTACATCGTCCAAGTCTCTTCTTCGACATGTAGAATGGCCTCGTCTGGGAACAGATACTCAACTACTTCATCCCCTTCAACTGGGTGGTCAGCTTGGAACTCCGCTACCGCTCTCCCTTTCACTGACTTGCACGTCATGTACTTCATATCAAATTCGGAAAACAGAAGCAACCAATGGGCTAGCCTACCCGTAAGTGCTTGTTTCTCAAAAAGATATTTGATGGGATCTAATCTCGAAACCAGTATTACAGAGTGAGCTAACAGGTAGTGCCTCAGCTTCCTGGTAGCCCATACCAAGGCCAGACAAGCCTTCTCCAGGGGAGTGTAACGGGTCTCGTAGTCCAGTATTTTCTTGCTCAGGTAGTAAATAGCTTTCTCCACTTTGTCCTCAGACTCCTATGCGAGCATGCAGCCCATTGTCGTTTCAGTCACTGATAGGTACAGAATCAACGGTTTCCCCGGCGCAGGCGGTGACAACACAGGTGGGTTCTGTAGATATTGCTTGATTTGCTCGAAAGCAACTTGGCATCGGTCGTCCCATTGGAACTTCTTTCCTTTCTTTAGGAGACCAAAGAGTGGTTCACAAGTCAAGGTTAATTTTGCAATAAACCGTCTTATGAATTGCACTTTACCCAAAAGCCTCGCACCTCCTTTTTAGTCCTCGGTGGTGGCATTTCTAAGATGGCCTTGATTTTGGAAGGATCGACCTCGATACCTCTCTATGTGATCAAGAACCCCAGCATTTTCCCTGCTGTAACACCAAATGTACATTTATGTGGATTCAGCCGCAACCGATACTCCCTGATCCGTTGGAAGAATTTCTGCAAGGCGGTGTAGTGGCCCTCTCTTTCTTTGGACTTGACAATCATGTCGTCCACGTACACCTCAACCTCTTTATGGATCATGTCGTGCAAGATTGTGGTCGCAGCCCGTTGATACGTAGCTCTAGCATTCTTCAACCCAAACGGCATCACCCTATAGCAATAGGTTCCCCACGGGGTAGTGAAAGCAGTCTTCTCCTTGTCTTCGGGTGCCATCAAAATCTAATTGTAGCCTGAAAACCCATCCATGAACGAGAGCAGCGCATGCCCAGCAGTGAAGTCCACTAATTCGTCAATATGCGGCAGAGGAAAGTCGTCCTTCGGACTAGCTTTGTTCAAATCCCTGAAGTCCACACATACCCGAATTCTACCGTCCTTCTTCGGCACCGGAACTATATTGGCCAACCAAGTAAGGTATTCAGATACCAGCAGGAACCCTGCATCAATTTGCTTGGTGACCTCTTCTTTGATCTTGAGAGCCCAGTCCGGGCGGATCCTTCAGAGCTTCTGCTTAACAGGTCGAGCCTTTGGGTCAAGAGTGATCCGGTGCTGTACAATCTCAGGATCGATTCCAGGCTTGTCTTCGTAGGACCACGAGAAAACATCTTTGAAATCTTTTAACAAAGCAACTAAGTGCTTGCGCTTCTCCGAAGACAACGTAGACCCGATCTGGACCAGCCGCGAGTCCTTCTCAGTACCAACATTAATTGTAGTGATTTCATCAACCAAGGGTTTTACAAACCTCTCCTGCTCTTGATCAAGCAAATATTGCAAAACCGAAGGAATTTCTTCCTCGTCGTTTTCATCAAAATTTTGAAAGTCTTAATTAATGCAATAAATTAAAGGCACAGAAAAGTACTCGAAAGCCACAGCCATACCATTCTCTTTAATAACATCCAGTCTGCCTGATTCCTCTGTTACAACAGACTCAAAAGAAAAAGAAAAAGACGACCTGGACAGGATAGTGGCATCCGAGTTATCACTCCCAAGAATACCGGACTCAGACTCAGACTCAGATGAGTTGGAACCTGATTCTGACTCCACGGACTTGGTGGAATCAGATTCTAGCTCACTACCTAACACAGTGCTGCTGGATAAAAAGCCCTCCTCGTATTGCCAGACGAGGGAGGGTGCAATGGATGCATCAAGGATGTTTGAAGATGGGCCCACAGCCGCATCATTCCCGATCATGGACACTGAGAAGTTATCCCCAAAACACTCTTGTACGATCTGAGGATCTGAGAGTAGACGAGCCAGTGCTACTCCCATTTCAATCTTTGTGCTCTCGGAATCCTACGCCTTGCACTGCTCAACCTCAGCTGGTGGGTCTGTCTGCTCTTCAGCAACATCATCCCCGGACAATTGCAAGTCAAAAAAAATCTCAAATCCCGCAAGCGCCGCCTCTCTGCATTTAGCCATGGCTCTGGGAAGCCGCAAAACGAGAAGTCTTCCCCCTCCCGGACAAAGCGTCCGTTCAGGGTACCCTGGATAGGTCAGTGCATCAACTCATAATGCTTCCCCACCTGCTTTGCCCTGGCTCTTCCGGCCACCTCTCTTCCTTTCCTCACCCAATCCTCCTTGGTAGGCAGATAACCTAAACCAAAGGTATGTGGGTTATGCGGCACTTCAGCCGATGTTGCAATGCCTTTCCGACTGTTTCGCCCTAATCCAATCCCGGGGATGTGCTGTAGCTTGTTCATAAGGTAGACAAACTGTGCGCTGACGTATAGCCCCTCATCAACAACTAGGATATTCTGTACAACCCGAGCCTCAGCTAGGGTGAATCCTGACAAAAACACATCCTTTGCGCCATGCTCAATCTCCAGAACTGGTGTAGAAACCTCTAGCGGCGAATGGATTGAAGAATTTCCAAAAACGATTACCACCCCCTTTCTGTGGGGTATTTTAGCATTTGGTGCAGGGTGGAAGAGACCGCCTTCACCTGGTGCAGCCACGGCCACCCTAGGAGTAGATTAAAGGTTGCGGGAACATCCAAGACATGAAAATCAATATCGTGTTGTTCTGGACCAACCTGAGTCCGAATCTGTACAGTCCCATCACCTCTCTGCTGGTATTGTCATAGGCCCTTATCACCCGGGCCGTAGGCACAAAATCCGCAGGCTTCAACCCGATAGCATATGCCGTCCTCGACGGACACACGTTGATAGCAGATCCTGTGTCAACAAGGACCATCAGCACCTATTTTTCTCTACACTCAACAGAGATATAGAGTGGTTTGTTATGATTTTAGCCCTCAGGCGGTAGTTCCTTGTCAATGAAGGTCAATGTCGGGGAAGCTCCTCTCGGAAAAACTAGCCCTACCAGCTGTTCAGGCGTGGTATCGATTGAAAGTTTGGCCTTGTCCATTGCAGAAAGGACAGCTTGTCTGTGGACTTTTGAGGCCATAAGCAGTCCCTAGATGGAGATGTCTGCTTGGATTTTCTTAAGCTGCTTCAGTATAGCCTCCTCCTCGAGCAGTTTTTCCTTTGCCTTTCCGCTTCTTTGTCCTTCCCGGACGCTTTTGGTTGATCCAAATGTGGGGGCTTAAAGTACCGCCCACTTCTAGTCATATGGTCCACCTCCTCAATGTACCAGGTGTCATCCGGTTGGTTCCGCCCCCAATCTTCGTTGGTGTGGGCAAGACGTAAGTCGTCGTCTTCCCACCACATAACGTCGGCAACCGACAGACAGCTATCTGGTTCCATTACAATTGTTTCTGTGCGCACAGCACGTTCCGTCCCCGCAGGGGCTTTGGCCTTCCTAGCCCTCTCAAGATCTTCGATCTTTTCCTGCTCAAACTGCTTCAGTGTAGCCTGCTGTTCAGTATCTCCTGTGTTCAAACTGACCGGATCCCGAGCAAAATTTTTAACACCGGTGCTCTCCGGCGATCCCTCCTGATTTTCGGCCATTCCGGCCACTGCTGATATCCCAACTTCCGATTGCCCCTGTTCTAGCTGAGGTTCTTCAACAACATCCGGCTGGTCACTGAGCCACCCAGTATTCTCCGTTGAACCATCCAAGTCGAACTTGTTGATGTCTGCATCCCCTGAGTCCTGCTCTTCAAAGAACTGCAGATTTGCTATGCCCTCTTCCAGCTTTGTTAGGTCATCTAACCCCTGACCAGGTCCATCCTCCTGAACCATACTGATCTCTGCCCCAACTGGCAACTCAACCCTCGGCTTAACCTGATCTGTTGATGTGATATAACCACTCGAGTTGTACACAAAGCTCTCAGAACCCTCAGGCTTTGAATCAACATTTCCATCTGCCCCCACAGTCGACCCAATTCTATCTTCGATAGTCACCACCACAGGTTCAGGTTGGGTTTGGGAGGTGCTCAACATGCACAAGTCCGTGCTGTCTGGAATGAACACCTCCGGCTTGGGTAGGTGGGAGGGTGTGATATATATACTAGGGTCATATGTCACAACCCCAGTTTGGATCAGGTTAATGCGTTTTGGTGGTGGAGCTTGGTTATGTGGTGGGAGAGGGTTAGTTGTGACATTTGGTTTTTCCGGAGGTGCGATCACCTTATTGTCAATGAGATTCTGGATCTCATGACGTAGTCTATAGCACTGGTCGGTGTCGTGACCATGCTGTTGGTGAAAGGCACAGTATTTAGCTGGGTTATGGGAGGGAGGAAGTTTGTCTGGTAATGGTCGCGGCTCCAGCGGCTTCAAATGCCCTTTCCTGATAAGAACCCCCAGAGTTTTGGACAGGGACATTTATAGTGGAGTGAAGGCTCTCTAGCCTCGAGGTGGATATTTAGCTATTTGTGAGTGTAGACACCCCATTTTTGACCGACCTTAAGACTCAGACGTCACCGATTGAGCGCTTGGTGATGTTGCATATTGTGCTCGTTCTGAGGTTGCGGAGTCCCGGCTGCGAGCCTTACCTCCAAACTTCCGGACTCTTTTGTGCTTTGCCTCGGTTTGTGAACCAGCCTCTGTTTTCTCTGTTTTCTCTTCCTGAAGGGAGGGAGAGGTCTCGTAGATCATCTCTCAGTGGCCGTAGGCTACATTTCGTGGTCGTAGGCCATTTTTCCCATTTCGGAGCCCGGTTCCCGGTTTTCGGAGCCGTCAGGCCGTGTGCCTCGGTTCGAGACCGCTTAAACACCTCCGTTTGCCCTGGTTTTTGGTACATATCTTATTTACTCCCTTTTGAGGGACACTGTGGTCCGAGAGACCAACTTCGTGGTCGGACACCACTTCCGGTGCCTAACAGCCTACTTTCGGGGCCCCGAACTGCGTGTTTCGGCTCCCGAACCTTCATTCTACATTTTTGGGCTCCGACCCAAACTTGGGATAGTCTTATTTGGGGCTCCTTTTCATGTTTTATTAAGGACCTTTTGCTGTTTGACATTTCCATATACCACTTGCTTCTTTATCCCTCGTTTTTCCCCTTTTCTTGCACGATAGTTTAGGCCTACTTGTATTTATTTTCGTGGCTTGATGTAAACTACAAAGTTCCTTTTTTTGAGCCCCTCTTCAACTTTGTTGAAGGGATCTTTGCCATTTGGGATCCAAAGCTATCACTTGCCCATTTACCTCTCTTTTTTGGCCTTTTTGGGGGGAATTTTGAATCCGAATTTCCCCTCCTTTTTTTCCCCTCTTTTTCCACCCCTTTTGCCTATATATACAGCCCCTCCCCTTCAGATTTAAGGGTTAGAAAATTTTCTTTGAGGCTCTTGCATTGTATATCTCTCTTCCTCTCTTCCAAGCCTTAAAACCCTAAAAGCCCTACACCATTTCTTCCCACCACCTAGCACCACCACCACCACTCCATTCCAGCGGCTTGGAGGACCTTCTCAGAGGCAAGGAGCATCTTTTATCAAGCCAAGAGATTGCTAAAGACTAGTCTTCAAGGGTGAGTCTCGTTTTTCCTCTTTTTGCTCTTTTCTTGGTTCATTTCTAAGCCTTGCTTGCTTGCTTTTTTTTGGGCTCCGACCCTAACTGAAACTAGGCTTATTTTGATCCATTATTCATGTTTGTTGAAGGGTCTTACCCTGTTTGAGACCTCCAGCCACCACTTTCTTCATTACCCCTCTTGGATGCCATATTTTTGCATGATATTTTTGGCCTATATATAATCTGTTTTGAGCTCTGTCATAAACTGTGAAGTAGCTTATTTTGAGCCCTTCTTCAACATTTAAGAAGGGCTCATCACTGTTTGGGACCTCCATGTGTCGCTTGCCATTGAACCCCTCTTTGGTCCCCATTTTTGCATGATTATTAGCCTATTGTGTCTCTATTTTTGGACTTTGATCCGAACTGAAAATGGCCCTATTTTGAGCCCCTCTTCATGTTTCATGAAGGGTCTATGGCTGTTTGAGACACCCTTTGTATACTTCATGTTATAGCCCTCTTGGTGGCCTCATTTTGCATGATATTTTGAGCATACTTGTATACTGTTTTGGGGCTGGTGCTAAACTGTAAAAAGCCATATTTTGGATCCCTCTTCATCGTTGTTGAAGGTCCCTCACTTGTTTGAGACCTCCAGCCACTACTTGCTTCTTTGCCCCTTTGTTGGCTCATTTCTTGCATGAGATCTTTGGCATACTTGTATCTGTTTTTGGGACCTGTAATAAACTGTAAAACATCATATTTTTGGCCCTTCTTCAATATTGTAGAAGGCCCCTTCTCTGTTTGGGGCCAGAATTTGTGACTTGCTTCATTACCTCCCTTGCAGAGCCATTTTTGCATGCATGCTAATTTAGTCCCACTTGTGCTCACTGTTTGGCCATGCTTTAAACTGTAAACATGCTTTTTTTGGGGCTTCCATGCTTCTGTCTTTACACTTCATGTTCAAATTATGCATGCTTTGTATAGCTACAAGTCATTTCATGTGCTTAATCTTGCATTTCGGGATTGATTTCGTGCATCGGGTGCATTTTTGCCATGCTTTGGGGCTGTTTCGCATCTCATTTTGCTACTGAAATTTGCATGTTTGCATATCATATCCCATGTCTTGTCATGTCTTGTTAGAGTGGCATTTCCGTGCCTTAGGGTCGGTCCTCGGTTTGCGTGCACGTGTGCACGTATCCCGAGTTGTCTCATTTTCATCATTATGGCCTCCTATGTGAGTGTGGCCGAGGTCCACTTGTGTTGGTGTAAGTCCATTATGCATTGTGTATGCCATGTCATTCCATAGCATTGTGTATGCCATTTCATAACATTGTGCATGTTAGGTTATATCTTAGTTTGCATTCATGCATGTCATGCATATTGCATTGTGTTCGGGATAGGAGTTACCTCGGGCACAGGAAACGAGGTACGTTTCATGCTCCGAGTGACCCCACGTGTCTCAATTCCCTAGTCACCGACACTCCGGATTATCCATGATGGAGTTAGGTTTTGTTGTAGTTTTCATATGCATTCATTCTATATTGAGTTGTGCAATTCGACCCCTCGACCATCATCCATCGAGATGCGTGATTGGTGGCACGAGGATTGAGGCATGCATACATTTGTGAAAATACATTGCTATGCCCCTTTCCTGCTCTCTATTGCAGCAAATCAAGATTCAGCAGTCTTCCGAGGCTTGGCGCGCTTTCCAAAAACAATTGCGAAACAGAGGCTAACTGGGGCATCGCCATGGATTTCCGCGCAAAGGCAACGCAAACATACATCATTCATCATCCGGAGCAGAATCAAGGCAGTCCCTGGCTTGCATGCCAGTTTATTCTTTTCTTAGTTAATTTGTAAATTAATTAGGAATTTGTACATTATTTGGACTGTACTATTCTTTTATTCGGGACTGTATATTTATTGGACCCTCTGTGCGAGGGCATAATTGTAATAAGTGTGGGTGAGTGTGATGTATGTCTTCTAACCCCACGTCTTTCTTCCCTTTTATTTATCCGCTTATGATGGTTAGATTAGGGCATGTTTCAATTAGCATACAGTATGGCAGCATGTTTGCATCATTCATCTGTTTTGCATGCACCAGGCTCGGCGCACCATACAAACTGCATTTGTATTTCAATTCCAAGTTGAATACATGTTAGCTGTAGCATTCCATATGCCATGTTTAGAATAGCCGAGCCTGCTTTAGTTTGCATCTTTGCATGTGTTGCATTAGGCAATTCTGTGTATCTAGGATCATGCATGGATTTCTAATGAGCTTCTGTTTTGGCTGGGAGTACTCGGTGAGTTTTTATGCTTTAGCATCCTTGCATGCGTGTGAGTGTTGCCATAAATAGCATGCTTACCATGAGGCTAAATGCTTATGTGATATAACTGCTTGAATGCCTGTGGGTGGAGGTTGAGTTACTTGAAGTGGAACAAATCATTGACTGTTTGTTTTAAGCCCACTAGATAGTGGCAAAATCATGTTTTTCTAAGCCCACCCGAGGGTGGCAAATCCACGTCTTAGCCTACCTGCGGGTAGCACCATCAAACCATTTTCAAACAAACAAATATGAAAAGTTTTGTTCCAATTCAGGTGACTCAGTCTATACTTGTATACTGTGCGCATCACATAGTAAATCTAGGCTAATAACCGGAATAAGAACGCACAATGTTTTCAAAACAAGATATCATGGTTAGTAGAGGCCGGTCTTTGACCGGGCGAGCGGGGGTGCTCACGAAGTGACCTTCCCGAATCGTACCCAAGTTCTCGAGCCGAGGCAACTTTGGTGATGACGGACACGTGGCCTTTGGCACCGAGTCAGGGTTTCCTAAATTTCCCAAAAATAAAATATTTAGGTGGCGACTCTGTATCTGGCAAAGCAGTCCATGTTTGACACTTCTTTCAAAAAAATCTGTTTTTCTCAAAAAACGATTTGCCGGATTTGGACTCTTTGGTTCAAGATTAAGAACCGTGACATTTGAGTCCTTTGAACTGTAGTGACCCATATCGAACCAGAACGAGGGGGACTCACACTCCCCTCCCCGGGAGCGTTCGGGGACGTCTACAGTGAGCTACTTCCGGACGCGTCGGTGAATGGTGTGGCTGTAAATGTTTTTGGAGTGGTAGTGGTGGTGACCATGCCCACATCTACAGTTCTGGCAGCTACAGCATTGCTCGTGCCTGCATTTGTACTACGGAAAAATGCCCTCTTGGGCTGCTCTCTCTCGTGGTCAATGAGACCCTGTTTCATGGCGTCCTTAATTTGTACCCCAATCTCGTGTAAATCCGCAAAGGTAGGAAGGGGTAAGACGATCATCTTTTGCATCAGTTTGGGTTGGAGATTGTGCACAATCATCCTTATTTGATCCTTGTCGACCGGCCTGGTGGCCATCATAGAAGCTTTGGCCCTCCAACGGTTTACAAAGTCAGAGAAGCCCTCTTTTGGCTCTTGCCTCGTTGTCTCGAGATCACGAGTTGTGATCTCGATCTGCGTGTTGTAGAAGTATTGAGCTACAAAGGCCTCAGCCATCTCCTCCTAGCTTCTCTTGACAGAGTCCTCCAGCTTTGCGTACCAAATAGCTGCAACACCCGATAGGGTCTGGTCGAAGAGTGAAAGCTTTTGCAATCTGGAGAGGCCCATCGGCCTTAGGATATCTGAGAACAACCGTAAATGTACCATGGGATCCCCAGAACCGTCAAAATGGTCTATGTGGGACATCTTAAACCGGTCTGGCAAAGTAACAGCTGAATCGGTATATCCATCCTCTATGTCTGGAATGGAATTCACGCCTTGAGCCTTCTTGAACAGTTGTTCTAACTTGCTCACTTTCAACACTGTTGGATCCACCTCAAATTCAAACGGCGTATCCACTAGATTAGTCGGTGCTTTGGATAGCTGAGGTAGGATTGGGGGTGGAACTGGCCCCATTGGGACGTCCGTATTTTTCTGGACGTTTGCAGTCTCCCCGAGTGTTGGAACCCTAGGTGGGAGAGGAGGTGGGTGCGAAGCAGACGCTCCGGCTTGCTGTGGTTGTTGTTGTTGCTGAAGTCTGGCAATCAGTTCTGTTTGTTGAGCCACAACCTCTGCTTGACACATGGCAAACTCTACTTGACGGGCAGCATCCCACTGCATGGCCTACATAGTCTCTTGGAGCTGACGCATACTTGTCATAAGATGCTAATCTAACTGAACAATAGGTATGTCTGTCTCTGCAGTTGAAACTGAAACCTCAGCCTGACTACTCACTAGTGGGGTGGATAAGGACCACTGATCTGGTAACCGCTGTACTGATACACTGCGCCTAACTGACCTCCATCTAATAATCGGGGGTAATGAAAGGAACACTAGTTGTCCGTCTATCAGATCCTCGGATCGATGAAGTCTTCGACCTCTGATCCACAATGCTTGGGGAATATCTGCCGGGTCGAAAGCAATAATGCTAAACTACCTTACAAAAAGATAAATAAAGCATAATAAGGAAACAAACAACCAGAAAAACGGACATCATAACGGCTTAAATAAAGACAACACACAGTTAGCATTTGTAAGCTGAACACACTATTCTCAACACTGATCACTATTCCCAAATCACTGCCTCAAATCTGATACCCTCAGGTAAAACTCATTCTTCAAATACTGATGCTCGCAGGCCTGATACCCAGACTTGCAAACTGATACATACAACCTGTAGATACACACTCTAAAAGCACATAGCAAGCAAGTAAGAGCCAAAACACCCCTATGGAGGGGTAGGGTTTCCCTGTCCTATCTTGTCAAGAGTTAGGGTTTACGCACACAGCGGTTTCAAACAACCTATAATCGGGTAAGTAACATGTCCTAGTTTGGAATAGTCACTATGGATTCCGATAAGCACTACGTCGAATGGTCAAAAGGGGTGCCTCAGTGAAAACCGAGGTTTGTGTTCCCGTCGTGGCAGAGCCTGCAACCGGCCAGCCTTATGGCATGCTTTTCCAAGCAAGCCTCCAGCAAACTGTTCAGGAATAACAGACGGAAAACACGGTGTCCTAGGCGCACCAATGCAAATGCAATGTAAAGAAACACATAAGTGTAGATAAAACAACATATCATGAGTTCGAGTCAAGTTCTCTAAATCCCCAGCAGAGTCGCCAGTAACTGTAGACCACCCGAACTCCGCTTCGCGCGCGAGGGCGCGAATTTTGGTTCTAGCTACTATAGTTCAGACTCCTATCACGGTTCTGAATCTAATCTCACAAAGTGCAATGTAAGACTGATAAATCACCAAAGAATCCAAATCTAGCAAATCGTTTAGAAAAACTAATTTTAATCAAGAAGTGCCAAACATGGACTGCTTTGCCAGATTTCAGAGTCGCCACCTAAATATTTTAATTTGGGAAATTTAGGAAACCCTGACTCGTGCCGAAGGCCACGTGTCCATCATCACCAAAGTTGCCTCGGCTCGAGAACTTGGGTACAAGGGGAGAAGGTCATGAAATGAGCACCCCTGCTCGCCCGATCAAAGGATCGGCCTCTACTAACAAGATATGTTGTTTTTTAAAACACATGTGTTCTTATTCCGGTTTATTAGCTAGCTTACTATGTGATGCGCATAGCATACAAATATAGACTCAATCACCCAGATTGGAACAAAACAACTCATGTTTGTTTTTTAAAGTGGTTTGAAAGTGCTACTCGCAAGTAGGCTAAGACGCGGATTTGCCACCCTCAAGTGGGCTTAGAAAAACATGATTTTGCCACTTCAAGTGGGCTTAAAACTCACAATCATCGAGTTGTTCCAATTCAGACAATCAAACCTCCACCCACAGGCATTCAAGCAGTTAATCACTTAAGCAGTTAGCCTCATGGCAAGCATGCTATCATGGCAGTCACTTACACACATGTAAGGATGTTAAAGCGTAAACACTCACAGTGTACTCCAAGCCAAAAAAGAAGCTAGTTAGTAATCAATGCATGATCCTAGCTATGTCAACAATGCCTAATGCAACACATGCAAAAATGCAACTAAAATAGGCTCGGCTATTCTAAGATGTCATGCGAATGCGACATTTGATACATGTATTCAAATTGGTATTGAAATACAATGCAGTTAGTATGATGCGCTGAGCCCAGTACATGTAAGACAGATGAATGATGCAAACATGCGAGCATAAGGATACTAATTGAAACATGCCCTAAAACTAACCATCGAAAGCTGGTAAATAAAAGGGAGAAAGAAATGGGGATTGGAAGACATGTATCACACACACGCACACTTATTACAACAGTTGTGCCCTCTCGACGGAGGGTCCGAATAATAAGCTAACTAGCTAATCTAAGCTAATCTATCTAACTATTACAAAACAAAACTAATTAACTAACAAGTTAACTAATTAGTTATTACAACACAAATTGAATAGCTAAACGCATTAACTAATTAAGTACAAAACCATCAAACTAGCTAACTAAGCAAAGCAGCTAAGTAAAGCAGTAAAGAGATGTCCTTAGGGCGAGAAGTGCATGCATGCTCGGTCGCCTCGTTCGAAAATCCATCGCGATGCCCCAACTTGCCTCTGTTTGCAATTGTTCTCAGAACTCTGCACAAAGCTCCAGATAGCTTCTGCACCACCTTGGGAACCTCCAGGAGCATTGCCGACCACTTATTGGTGGTGTAGAACACCTGCCACCCACTTACCTTTGCTGCAGACCAGAAAAAGTGGTCGGCCAGCCACTTTTACTGGTCTGCCGACCAGAAAATTCTGCACACTTCCAGTTTGCTGCAACAAAGAACAAGAAGGGGCATGGCAATGTATTTGCAAGATATGTGTGCACAACCACTCTCCCTATCATTTCATGAGCTCAAGGGAGTGTAGTTCTCGACTCTCGGGCCACCAACCAAGCATCGCAATGCACGATGGCCGAGAAGCCAAGATTGCACACTCAATGTGAATGAATGCACAAATAACACATAAAAGCCTTAACATCTATCATGCATGATCAAGAGGGTCGGCGACCGAGAATTGAGGCACATTTTATCACTTCAAGTATGAAACGTCCCTCGTTTCTCGTGTTTGGACCAACGCCCGATCCAAACACATACAATGCAACATGATCAACTTATCAAAGCTAATGGCATGGAAACACAATGCAATGCAACATAAGCATGGAAACAATAACACAATGTAACAACATGCAAACAACATGCGAACACAATGCAATGCAACAACATGCAAACAACATGCTATATGGACTTAAACCGAATATGGACAGACCTCAATAATGCCCAAAACAGTGGCCAAAATGCTATGAAAGGATGATATGAAAGGCAAGATGATGCATGCACATGCATTGGCTCACCAATTAAGCATAAGAGCATAACTCTCAACATGAGCAAGGAGTGACAAATATGGAAGTGTGACAACACTACAAGCTTTGAAAACATGTATGAAATGATGCCAAACCATTCAAACAACCCAAGTATAGCATGCAAGAGGGCCTTAAGCATTAAAGCTAGTGAAGGGGACTACACAAGAGGCATGCAATGCATGGCACAAATGATTTAACCAATCATGGACAGAGCTCAAATAGGTCAAAACAAGGACCAAAACATGCTGAGATGGGAGCTCAAAGGTCTAGGCATGCACGCATACGCATTGGTCCACAAACAAGGCAATAATGCATAACCCTTAAAGGCAATCAAAGAGTGAAAGAAGTGGGAGCATGGCAATGCTATATGCTCTGAAATAACATGTAAATGATGCCAAATCATGTACATGTCACAAATGAAGCATGCTATGGTGCTCAAAACTTGAAACTAGCATAGGCACTTGCACTACAGCTATGCGATACAAGAACCATATGGCCAAGACAACCCAAAACAGTTCTAAAGCATGCTAAAATGAGGCTAAAACATGCATGGAGCAAAGGAAAAACAAGCTAGCATGAAGGGCCAAAACATGGAGCATGCAAGGGCAATAAGGAGGATCCCACTACACCTACCAAAACCAAGCATGAGATGACTTCACCAACAAAAATCAGAGTTGTATCATGGTGAAACAAGACCAAAAACACATTGAAATGGTGGCCCAAAAGCCTAGGCAAGATGGCATACACATGAGCTCATATTTAAGGCATGAAACATAAACCCTCCAAGGCATTGAAAGAGTGACACATGAGAGGGTATGGCCACACTACATGCACTGAAATCACATATCAAATGATGCCAAATCATGTGAATAGCCCAAGTAATGCATGCTAGTGGCTTGGAAACTCAAAGCTAGTGAGCTAGAATGCACTATAGCTATACAAAGCAAGGCATGCATGACCACAACAACTTAAATCAGAGCTCAAGCATGGTAAAACATGAACAAAAGCTTCTTTGAGTAGAGCCAAAAGCATGCTAGAATGATGGTCCAAAGCATGATGCATGTTAAGCTAGTGAATGGAAATGCACTACAAGTGCAAGGAGCATGCAAAAGGCTATCAAACCAAACCAAAACAGAGCTAAGGCATGGCAAAACAACACCAAAAACATGCTGAGATATGGCCAAAATGGGCTAGCAAGACATGCTAAAACATAAGGCATACAAGGCTAGTTTGTGAGGATTACACTACAAGTGTAATAGCATGCAAAGGGTGACCCAACCAAGCCAAAATAGTGGTATGCCATACTGAAATAAGGCCAAAAATAGGCTGAGATGGAGCCAACATATGCTAGATAAACATGCTCAAACATGAGGCCAACAAAGCAAGTAACCAAGATACAAGGAGAGGGGATGACCCCTCCTATTTGGGACCTCAAAACACCCTTTCCACCACTGAAATTCCTCTGAGTTTCAATGGTAAGAAGGTCAAAAGGAGGTGGTCCCAATAGCTTAAAAGGATGGTATAAAACAAAGCCAAACAAGGCACAAGAGGGGGTAGACCACCCCCAATACCAAAGAAACATTAAACAAACATTTCAAGCATGTAAAATTAGAACTTTTTGTAGTTTAAAGTTAGGCCTAAATCAGCATGCAAATAGGGCCAAAAGCTTAACAAAAAAACAAAGGTTTGAGAGGTTAGTTTCTTACCCTTGAAGAACAACTTCAAAGCTGCAACTCCAACAACTTTTTTTGAGTTAAAACCAATCCAAAAACACCAAAACCAGCTTCAAGGTGCCTCAGCAACAAGAGTGTGGTGTTTCACTATGTGTTTGTGTGTAAAAGTGTGAAGAAAAGGCACTTTTAAGCACAAATATGAGAGAAATGAGGAATTATAGAGATAGATGATATATGTATAGCTTCAAGCAACTTTCTGAACCTGGAGAAGGGAGAGAGGGCCTCCTTTATATAGAAAACCAAGCCTCAAGCTTGTTGAACAAGCTTGAAGCTAGATGCAATCCCTCTATACACGTGTATGGATGATGGTTTCTGTGCTCACCAGCTATCACAGCTGGCAAGAAAATATCTGCAGGAAACTGTAGGAAAGCTGTCGACCACTTGAAGTGGTCGGCCAGCTACTTGCACTGGTCGGCCGACCAGTGAAAGTGGTCTGCAAGAATGAAAAGTGGTCGGCCGAGGAGAGGAGTGGTCTGCACAAAGAAAACAAAGTGGTGGCATGGCTGCCGACCACTTTTGGTGGTCCAAAGGCCACCAAGACCAGTTGGCCGACCAAAAAACTGGATGGCAGGGAAGAAAAGTGGTTTTCAGGGTGAGAAACTAGTCTTCAACCCTCATTCCACCCTCCAAGCAAGGAAAACAAGGTTTGTGCCAAAAATAAACCAAAAAGGATGCAAGACAAGAGTCGGGGGACAAGGCGCGCAGCCGGAAGCCTCGAAAACTAGTCTACGGGCACCAAAAGTGGTCTACGGAGGGAAAAGTGGTCTACAAGACCTCTGTGTCCCTCTAGACCAAGGCAACAAGGCATGGTCCAAAACCAAGCCAAGAGGAGAACGATAAACGGTCCCGAGACAAGGTGCGCAGCCGAAGGCTCCAGAAACCGGAAACTAGCCTACAAGAGGGAAAAGTGGTCTACAGACCTCTCTCTCCCTCCAGGCAAGGGAAAGCAAGGTTTGGTTCAAAACCAAACCAAATGGGAAAGAGTTCAGAGGCCCGAGCCAAGGCACTCAGCCGAAAACTCCGGAAACTCGAAACAAGCACAAACATGCGCGATCACCGAGCGCTCAATCGATGACGTCTAAGTCTTAAGGTCGGTCAAAAATGGGGTGTCTACACCCACTCACTTTTCTTCATAGTTCCTCTTTTCTCTCTATGGCTAGTGACGAGGTTCCCGTTTCGAACCCTGCCGTGGATATCGGTGCTATCCTTGGTGAGGATATGGCAGCCGAGGGTGTTTTCCCTCCTGTACCTGAGCTTGAATTGCTTCCTCTTGTGGATAGACCTTTTGATGTAGCCACCTACCAGCCACGCACACACGCCTTATGTCACGACCCAAACCCGCCCTTATAGGTTTAGCGTCGTAACCGGCCAGTAATCTTGGGATTACCGAAGGCCTCTGAGACAGATTAACATAATATTAGGGGCTAGCGGAAGCAAATAGCAAATATACAACGTCCATTGAGCTGTGCAGACTTATATGAGATAGAAAAATTTTAAACTTTACATTCATACTTATATACACATCATCCTTACATCATTATATATATACAGATTAGACAAAAAGAGACTTAGCTCTATTTACAAATACACAAGACTTGTTTAACCCAACAAAAAAAAAAAAAAAAAACAAAACTTAAACTTCACATAGCCATAGTCACTTGACATATCCGGAACCTCCACGGGAGGCACATAGGTTGGCTAACAAAAACAGATCCCAGGCAGATGCCTCTAAGCTTGGTTACGTGCCTGATCACCTACATACATAAATAATACAGTGAGCTAGAGCCCAGTGAATAATAACAGAGTAAACGATTTTAATGAATGATGTCCATACCAGATTCAGAAATCATAATTCAGATTCATATTCATATTCTTGTTCAAATCATATACAGAAATCAGAGTTCATGCTTAATCATATGTGGTACATCCTTTAGCGCTAACAAAACAGATACAGAACAGATGCAGACCATATGGTGGTTATGAATAACCAGTTCCATAAAAGAACCTCCGGATCCGGGTAACAGAGAATAAACATGCTAAGCCCCATGATGGAGCCTCCGGTACGGGTAACAGATGAGAGACATAATAAGTTCCATAATGGAACCTCCGATACCGGGTAATAGAGAATATACATGCTGAGCCCCATGATGGAGCCTCCGGTACAGGTAACAGATGACAAACATAATAAGTTCCATAATGGAACCTCCGATACCGGGTAATAGAGAATATACATGCTGAGCCCCATGATGGAGCCTCCGGTACAGGTAACAGATGACAGACAGAATAAGTTCCATAATGGAACCTCCGATACCGGGTAACAGCTAACAGATATCACATGATGCTAAGGATGTGTAGACACCCCATTTTTGACCGTCCTCAAGACTTGGACGTCACCGCTTGAACACTCGGTGATTATCCATGTTCGTGTTCGTTTGGAGTTCCCGGAGTTCTCGGCTACGCGCCTTGCCTCAGGACCTCCGAACTTGACCGTTTTGTGTCTGGTTTTGCACCAAACACTTGTGCTTTGCCTTGGAAGGGCAGGGAATGTCTTTTGAGGCATCCCCACACACCACCGGCAGTGGCTAGAGGCCACCGGCTGGTTGGTGTTGCCACCGGCACTATATTGTGCCGGCCGGCTCTATTTTGTGCCGGTCGGCAGTCAATTTTGTCAAAATGACAATTTTGCCCTGCCGACTACTGTGCAGCTGCTTTTTGAGATATTTTTAAGCAGCTGTCTACCACTTTCTTCCCCTCCATACACGTGTATGGAGGGATGAGCCTCTTGTTTGCTTAGTTGCTAAGCTTACAAGATTGCCTCCTCTATAAGAGGAGGCCTTGTCTTCTTGGCTAGGGGTTGGCCATTTGAAAAGATAAAAAACCAGAGCTTATACATTCTCTCTCCATATATCTCACTCTCTCTCATCCTTGTGTGAGTGTTTTGTGGCCAAATAGTGCACTTTTACCTTACTTTTGCACCATTACACACACTATTACACCTTATTTCGAGATTGAGGAACTTGGAGGGTTGTTTGTTGTGATTTTGGATTGATTTTGACCACTAGAGAGTGGCTGGACCACCTGTTCTTCAAAGGATCTTCAAGGGTAAACTCTTTACTTTAGTTTCCCCATTCTTGCAACTAGTTTCTACCCCTCTTGCTTTGTGTTTTAAGCTTTGTGTATAACATAAAAAACTCTTATTTTTACTTGCTCTTGAACCTTCATTAAGGTCATTTTGTGGTTTGAGCAAAGCCTCACCCTTTTAGGCTTTATTTGGCCATTTTGGTGTCTTTTTAGTAAGGCATTGTTCACTTGGTGTTTTTGGCCTTCTCACCACTGAAAACCAGTGGGTTTTCAGTGGTGAGGAAGATGGTTTCAAGTCTCATATAGGGGAGAGACACCCCTCTCCCCTTTGTCCCTTGTTTGCCTTGTTGTTTTGACCTAAAAAGTAGCATGTGTGCATGGTCGGTTTTAGCTTCATTTCAGAGTTTTTTTGAATGTTTTGGAGCATGCTTAACCTCTGTTTTTGGTCGGATTTACGACCCTTAGCATGTCTCTCGTACTTGCTTTGAAATGCTCTCTTATGCTTAAAAGTATGCCATGCATCTAAGCCATGTCCTTTGCATGTTTTAGCATAGTTCCAAGAGGGCATTAGCATCATATTGCTACGTATAAGGGCTGTTAGTCACTGTTTTGCCATGTTTGGCATGTTTGGTATTGTTGTCTTGCTTGTTGGCTTGCAAGCTTTGGGCGTGTGAGTCTCTAACATGTTTAGCCTACCTTGATCTCATGATTTGGCATCATTTTAGATCACATTTCAGTCCTTGTATCATGCCTATAAGTTCCCATTTATCATCTCATTCATGCTTTGAAATGTTGTATTGTTATGCCTAGGAATGGGCCATTTGCATGCTTCCATGTTTCAAGGCATTTTGGGATTGCCATATAAGGGGATTTTGGGCGTATTTTTGCATGCTAAGAAACTGTTTTTGGTTGTCCAACATGTGCCATGAGTGGTCATATTGATAGTAGTTAGATGCTCTCTTTGGTGCCCTTGGTTTTGGGCCCATTCACTTGCATGTTTGTGTAGCATTTTGCTCATGTCTTGGAGCACCTTTTGCCACTATTTTGTGGAGATTTGAGGGCCGCCCCATTGTAGTTAAATCCACCATTGTATGCTTGCGTCATGTTTGTTGCATACTTGTTTCATTAAGAGTTATAGCATAATGAGCCTATGCTTGATTTGTCCATGCTTACATTGCATTTGCACCTTGCATGATTGCATTACATTTAGCATGTTGGCATTTTAGCATTGGATTGTGTTATGGAGTCATGTTTGCATAACATGCATTGCATTACTTGGTTTGGGGTTGTCAAACCAAGCATAAGGGTTGAGGAAAGTTCACACTACAAGTGGTGCAACTTGCTTCGACCCTCGGTCATCAAGACCTTTGATCTATGCATGATAAGGTTTTGGTCTCATTTGTGTGTTGTATGCATTCCCATTAAAAATGCAACCTTGGTTCCTTAAGTCATCATGCATCAAGATGCATAATTGATGGCCCAAGGACCAAGGGCCATGCTTCCTTGATCCCCAAAACATGATAGGAGGAAATGGCCGTGCATACATATGCCCAAAAACCCAAGCCATGCATTGCTGGTCTGCTGTTGCTGTCAAACTATCCCCTGCAGGAACTTTCTGCCGACCGGCAGTATAATGTGCCGACCGGCACTATATTTTCAGCCGATAGCCTCCAGAGCAGCCGGTGGTCAATTTAAGCAGCCAGTGGTCATTTCCTCTAGCCGGTGGTGTACTGCAGTTCATTTGGAAGATGTCCTGGGACTTTGGCAGTGTTTCAGAAAGGCAGGGCAGTGGAAACAGAGGCAGCAGTGGTGCGGCATGGGCTTTCCGGGCGAGTCGGATTCGAACATGCATCATTCACGCATCTCGAGGCAGGGCTGAGGCCCTTTTCTATTATGCTAACATTTAATTTGATGATTAGAAATTTCTGTAATAATTAATTTATTCTGTATTTGGACTGTATTATTTTTGGACTGTATATTCTTTTGGCCCCTCCATGTGAGGGCATAATTTGTAATAAGTGTGGGTGAGTGTGTGTATGTCTTCCAACCCCCACTTCTTTCTTCCCTTTTACTTACCTGCTTATGATGGTAGATTAGGGCACGTTTATTTTTAGCATACCTTATGCAATGCATGCGTGCATCCATGCATTTGTTAACATGCACCGGGCTCGGTACATCATACAAACTGCATCGTACTTTCAATTCCAAATTGAATACGTGATAGTTGTAGCATTCCACATGCCATTTTAGGATTAGCCGAGCCTACTCTAAATTGCATCCTTGCCTGTGTTGCATTAGTCACTCTAACATGAACTAGGACACGCATATTTGCTAACTAGTTCCTTGTTTTGGCACGGAGTACGATGTAAGTATTTTACGCTTTAGCATACCACATGCGTGTGAATGTTGCCATGACAGTATGCTTACCATGCGGCTAAATGCTTATATGATGTAACTGCTTGACTGCCTGTGGGTGGAGGTTGGATTGCTTGAGTTGGGAAAACTCATTGAAATCCGTGTTTTAGCCTACTTGCGAGTAGCAAATTCCAAAGTGTTTTCAAAACAAACGGATATGCAATGCTTGTTTCCAAATTAGGCAATCTAGTCTATATTTATTTGCTGCGCGCATAACGTAGTAAATCTAGGCTAATAACCGGTATAAGAGCATGTAATGTTTTCAAAAACGGATATCACGATTAGTAGAGGCCGGTCTTCGGACCGGGCGAAAGGGGGTGCTCATAGCTGACCTTCCCCGATCGTACCCAAGCTCCCGCGCCAAGACATTTGGTGATGACGGACACGTGGCCTTCGGCACCGAGTCAGGGTTTCCTAAATTCCCCCATAAAAAATATTTAGGTGGCGACTCTGTAATCTGGCAAAGCAGTCCATGTTTGGCACTACTTTTCAAAAAATCTGTTTTTCTTCAAAACGATTTGCCAGAGTTGGACTCTTTGGTTCAGATTTAGAACCGCAACACAACAAAAGGAGAGTCCGAACGGTAGCGAGGTCCCCCGCGGGCGTTGTTACAGGATGCCACGACTACATTGTTAGAAATTGGACAATTACTCATTGTACAGAACATATCATTTCAGAAAACAGATCTTAATTCATCATACAGAAAATAAATAAAGTCGAACATAGCTTTATTAAGTTATTACTCACGATGTTCAAATGCCTGGTTTGCGCTTGTAGTTGACCCTACACAATTCATAATACACATAGAAATTGGATCACAATACAATTTATTCTGTTCTTTAACTTGTTTAATATTCTTAGGTTTCTTTTATGTTCTTTAATTCATTTGCAATATTTAATGCATGCCTAAGAGTGCTCCAAAATAAAAGAGAACGGAAAACGAAGCATAAAACATCTTTTCCAAATTTCTGAAATAGGGCCCTCCGCTTGAGCATAGCTTAGGCCGCTCGAGCGGACCCCTTTGGTCTGCAAAAGTACTGGTTGCTTGTATTCTACGCTCGAGCGGCAAGTTCTCCGCTCGAGTGATGAAGCCAATTTATGGGTTTTCTAAAATGTTGATTGTGCTTCAAAACATAACTTCATATGATACAACTTACATATTTTAACCCATATATCAACCATACAACTTCTAATCATGATATAATGCCAATTCTACAAGATTTGAAGTTCATATCTCTAAGGATTCATCATACAAGCCCAAATTACTTCAAATTCATTTCCTTAAACTTCATAACTCACAAATTCTAAAACTTGAATTGAGCTTTCAAAATAATTTCAAGACTTGGGTTCATACATGGCTTGTCTAAAAACATACAAATTTTTAAATAATCAAGAAAATATGATCCATTTTAAATCATTTACATCAAAACTCCTTTAATTTATAAATTAAGCTCATTGTTCATAAACCCATAAATTTCCAAAGCTTAATTCTTATTTCATCAAAACATGAAATCAATTACTCCCTCCGTCCCAAAATATTAGTCCCTTATTCCATTTTTCATTGTCCCAAAATATTAGTCCCTCTTCAAAAATCAAGTACAAAAATAATATAAATTTCCTATTTTGCCCTTCTTTTAAATTAATAAACAATATAAAAAGTACAATTATGACATTGATATTCCCAAAAAATGTACTATCAAAAGGATAATTTTGGAAAATCAACTTTTTTCAAATACAATAATTGTACTACCAAAAAAAGTTGGATTCCCCAAAAGGGACCATTATTTTGGGACGGAGGGAGTATTAGAAATACATGATGCATGTACAATTAGAATCTTAAAACTTGTAGAATTTTTCCATGCATGTAGAAATTAGACTCAATTCATGCATGATATTCCAAAGACAAACCCAAAATAATTAATTTCTAAATTAATTTCCATAAATTTAAACATAACTTCAATTCCTCATTTTCTTTTTAATTACATAAAATTGACTTCAAGTTCTTTCTATTTTCCTTCAAAACATGAATTTAAAGTTATAACCTTCTTAAAAAACAATTCATTTGCATGTATGAAACATTTATCAAAATCCCACCAATTCTATCTTATCAAGCTCAAACCATAATTAAACTTTTAATTTACATCAAACTCAATCACAAACTTATAATCTTTAAATTATGAATTAATTTCTTAACTTACATTACATGCATGGGTTAAAAATCTAATTATAAAATCAAAACTTTATCTAACATTCTAAATTTTCATAAACTTGATTCTCATAAAACATTTTCTTTTTCTCTTCAAATATGAACTTGAATTAATTCAGATTTTTCATAATCCATTAAACATATTGTAGTTAGAGTATCAATTTGCTCATGCATGTAACAATGAGGTTTATTTTCATGCAAGATCACAACATCAAATTCAAAATAATTAATCCCTAAATTTATTCCATAATCATCCACATGCATGTATCACATTTATACATTTCATGTTTAGAACCCAATTCCAAATTAGCTTCCATAATCCTACACTTAAGTCAATTTTTCTTCATCTTCTTGCTAATTCCTTTTAATTACATGATTTGAGTCTAATTTCATCTTTAATTGTAAGTGTAATGTAAGGATTCTACACAAATTAAGCATAAATTACATACCTTAAGTTTTCTAATTCTTCTTCTCCTTCAAACCTTGAGCTCCTCTTTCAATTTCTCTTCTTTTCTAGCTTTTCTTTCCTTAGTTTCTTTTTTTTTTTTCTTCTTGGGGTGAAATTCCTTCTTTTCCACCAACAAGCAACAAAATGAAGCGGGTTCTCTCTAGACTCTCACTTTGTTTCTCTCTCTCAGATTCCTTCTCATTTCTTTCCTTTTTCTCCCATTTTTTCTTTCTTCCAACAGGTTATTCATTCACTCACACACACACACCTCACCTCTTGACCTCAACATAGCACACATGCCCTCTCCTTTGATTTCCAACGCATCACATACACACACATACACAGATTTCTCAACACACCCACACCCATTTACACCCCCAATACTAATTTAGTCCATAATTCAATTTATGTCTAGGAATAATTTAATTAAGCATCACTTAATCTTAATAAATTTTAATTAACACAAAATTAGTTAATTATAACTAATCTCAAATCCCACATAATTTAATTAGTCTAATTGACTTCCATTAGAGCCTAATTAAATATATTTAAATTTATCAATCCAAACCAAATTTTTAATCAAACTTCCAAAAGGCTCTAAGCATCAAATTAAACTTATTTCCATCATCAATTTTGGTTCCTCAAATCATTAAGGTCTTCAATTTTGAATTAAACTTCAAAATCTTCGCCAATAAATTACATATTCAAATTGGACACCCCATAAATAAATTTAATTCGTAATAATCACAATTCTCAATCCTCATAATTTAATTAACTTAATTAACTCCAATTCGGACCCAATTTAATTGAATCTCAATTTTACTAAATTGAATCGAATATTTAATTAAACTCCCAAATGGTCTGTAATTAAAATTAAATTGACTCAACTTCTTAATTTCACTTCCTTAAGCCATTTGGACCCTTAATTTCTAATTCCAAAATAAGTACTTAATAGAACCATAAATTAATCAATCTCCATAATTTTTGTAAAACCCAGATTAAATTGGAATAATTGGCAATTAAATTTCAAATCTCCTTAATTAATTAAGTGCTAATCATTATACGCGATGGGGTCATTACACCTTGACCCCTAGCGGTATTCTGAGATTTGAGGGCCTCATTCCCGGGATTGATGAGGATGTCTTGTTGCGAGAGCTCGCGGAGCACTTGTCTGCCGATGCCTCCACGGTAAGAAACCATTTTTCTTTTGTTTTTGGAAAATGTTTAGTCAAAAGTCTCGCTAGCTTCTTAATACAAATGTTAACAACATATCTTTTGCCCCAGGTGATGGCTAGGAGGATGGGTGGCTATGGACCGTTTTCAGTCCTCAGCATTGGTATGAGAGGCACCCTCTGGAGGTCTGCACTATCGTTGATGACTCGGATTCAGGCCTTTTTGCTCAGGGATCATACAGATAAGGGCCAAGCCACTACTATACAGGGCCTTGGTGGAGAGGTGGTGGGACACCACCAACTCCTTCCACTTCTCATCAACCGAAGAGCTGACTCTGACCCCGTACGACTTTTTGATGCTCATAGGCTTGCAGGTAGGGGTTGGGAGTCCAATCCCATTCGATCCTGACATGGCACAATAGAGAACTGAATAGCTTCACCTTCTCGGGGAGCTCACAAACACTATTGGCCACAAGATAGTGCACTATAGTTGGTTCTTGGACCACTTCTCTAGCCTCCAGCCAGTTAATCCAAAGGAGATCGCTCAGTATATCAGCAGTTTCTTCATGTATCTCCTCGGTACTACCCTGTTTACAAACAGGAAAAATACCGTGGGGCTATATATCTTGGGCGCACTGGTACATCTACCACGGGTGGTAGAGTATGACTGGGGTGGTGCCAGCCTGGCCACCCTATACTGCTACATGAGCTCCATATCCCGCCAAAAAATAGATTCACTTGGCGGTTACTAGAGAGTTCGGAAGGTACAGCTTCACACTTCATTTTCTTTTTTGCTTTGCATTTCCTATTTATATCTGCTTCATTTGTTTACTTAGTTCCTCAAATTGTTTTCCTTTTGTAGCTATGGATTTACACATACTTCACTTCCCTTGCCCCAGTCCTAGTGTGGCCGATCGAGTTGTCTATACCCCGCTCTTGATACTATAACTCCCGATTTGAGCGCCAACGACGCATATACCATGACTTTCCTTACTTCCGCCGCTTCTTTGACACCGTCACCACGGAGAGGGTAACAAAACTTAATACTTGTCTTTATCTTTTACTGCTTTTACTATTTCCATACTGTTCAACCCATGATATCCAATATATGCATTTCATCTTCTACTCGCAGATTGACTAGCACCCTGGACAAGCATTCCTCAGGCATCGAGGACAGCCCATGTTGCTGCATGGGAGGCTTCCTCCATGCAAATTTTGTTTGAGGGTCCCTTCGGCAGAGCGTACCATTTGGAGGAGCGATTCATTCACCAGACTTAGGGCTGTGTCGATCCTGATGTTCCACATCCCCCTCCTGCAGGCATGAGGATCCCCGATGATCTGCGTGACGGGCCCTTGATCGATCACCTTATGCAGGGAGAGGATGGTGATCAGTACCACGGAGCCAACGACTTCATCACCTTTCTATAGACTCGTGTGATGGCTCCGCTTACCAAGGGTGTGGTCTGTGCACTTCCTAAGGCTCCTGCCGCCACTACTGGAGGTGCTCCCACTGTAGTTCCTATTCCTGGGCTTCTTGCGATACCGACCGAGGTTGTATGCATGCGACCAGATAGGGTGATTGAGCAGATCCCTCTTGAGCACATTGAGGAGAGGGACCGCAGGTTAGTGGTTGCTCCCGGCGTCGAGCAGGTACATACTTCTCTATATTTCTGCTTACTATGCTTTATTATTTCTGCTCACTATTCTTAAGCCTTCTCTCTTTTGCAGGTGCTTGTAGGCTATATCGATGACCTCCTTTAGATGGTTGACCGACTGCTTCTCATGGTACGAAGAAGATAGGCTGCTCTGGTTACTCACAGGATTGAGGTACACTTTGTCCATAGTTTACTGTTGTTGCAATCTTGCTCATAGTCCTGTTGAATCTATTCTGATATCTGTACTCTTTTCAGCTTGAGCCTGTAACAACCCCATTGTGTAATACTTAATATTTAATTAATGACAAAGATTTGAATTTTAATTGCATACTATTTTGATTTAATATGGGAATTATGAAAATTATGGTGACTGATTCGTATACGATGCTATTGAAGATTTATTTGGAATTAGAGATTGAAAGCTTGATTGGCTCAAGAAAGGATAAGTAGTGAGTCGAATTATCATAATTGATGATGGAAATAAGCTTAATTTGATATTTGGAGCCTTTTGGGAGAGTGACTAAAATTGATTCAAACTGATAAATTTGAATATAATTAATTGGGTTCTAATGGAAGTTAAATTAGATTAATTAAATTATGTGGGACTTGTGATTAGTCATGATTAAGCTAATTATGTTGGTAATGTGGAATTACATGTGTAAGGATGTGAATTATAAGGATTTGAAATTATATCTGTTAATTATAGAAAAATCTATTGAAATTACAACCTTTGGACGGAAATTGGAAGCCTTAGAGGCGCGATAAACTGAAATTGACTTTATAATTGTGGTTAGCATGATTTTTAGGATATAATATGAAGTTTTGTAAAAATTTAATTCGTAATGAATTAATTGGCTTTATTTGGGTAAAACTCTTAGAGTTAACACTTTGAAACTGAAATTGAAGCCTTTAATGAGTTCAGAAACAGAAATTGAGTACATGGATATGCTGATGGGAATTTTTAGAGCATTTGGGAAGTTTAATTGAAATTTGATTTCGTCTGATTCGTTAAGTCATGTTTGGCTCTTTATTGGAGTAAACTTTTTGATATAGATTTTTATGAGACAAGTTATAGATATAAGTGTATTAAGCTCTTATTTTCCTCATTCTTATCCCATGGGAAGCAAAATATGGGGGAAAGAGAGGTAGAGTTCTTGGAAGAAAGATTGAGAGTTCTAAAGAACTCAAAGAGAAGAAAAGGAAAGTGTAGAGATTGAAGGGGGAACTCAAGATTTAGTTTGGATTTTCCAAGAATGTGCAAAAATAAGGATTAATGAAGGCTTTAGGTAAGATTTTACCTCTCAAACCTTGAAGATTATGAATTAAGAGTTAGATTTATGGATTTTATAGAAGCTTTTACATGTATTTTGTCACATAAGGCAAGAACATAGCATGATCTCATAAGATGCATGGTTATAACTTGTTTTTTTTGGCATGATTTCTAAGATTCATAAGGATTTCAACGGACTTTCTCCATGGATTTTGGAATTAGAACTCATCACATGCATAGCTTTTGATTTTGTTATTGACTTCAAGTCTTTGAGCTTGTAAATGGAATTTTGGTTTTGCTTTGAAATCATGATTTTCATTAAAGTAAGAATTGTTTAATTCAACATGGTTTTGAAAGGTTTTGATGCCTTTGATTTGGAAAATAACCTTATTCCCATGTTTATCCATGAATTTATAAGGTTTATGTTGAGTTTTACTAAGCCCTAACTCAAGAACTTGCAAAGAAACCATCTTAGAACATACTCTAATTTCGGACCTGCTGCTAGAAGCCCAGAACCGCACGTGTGGCTTGGATTTCAGTACGTGCGGATTGCCTTATTTAAGCCAACTTTAAATAGGCATATCTCCCTCATCCGGACTCCGTTTTAAGTGATTCTTAAGCCTAAATTCAAGCCCCGGAAGTCTAGTTTCCAATGGTCTCACATCCAAATTTTAAGTATACAAGTAAATATATTCAAATTAGTGAAGGTTGTTCACTTTTTGTCTACCTGTTTCATGCTATTTCTTCTCCTAACCTAGTTTCCTTTCTTTTTTTCCTATTTTCCTTGATATGAATTATGACCGATTGAGGACTAACAACTTTAGAACCAACATAAATAATTGGTTAAGGCAAAGTAAGGGATTGGTTTATTTAATTAAGAGAAGTAAATTTGATCAAGAGAGTAATTCTATGTTTCGATATGTTGTGTTATGTAATTGTGTTTGTAGGCCAAGACGAGGACATCGCCTAACTGCTACCAAAAGCCCATCATTGTGAGTAATAGTATAGTAAAGATATGTTTTTTATTATCTATTTTGAGTAGGGCCATGAGTTTGCTCAAGATCATGAACCCGTTGCTCAAGGTTGGCCAATGAAGCTGACAAGGCATCCATATTGTCCATACACTGCTCCAAAAGCTCAATTCTCTCCCTTTGCGTAGGTTGACGGTTGCCAAGAGCACCCATTGAGAAAGCTAAGAATAGAGAAAGCCAAATAGACTGGCTCTAATACCAACTATCACACACTGGTTGTGCGGAAGCCTTGTCAATAGATATTCAAGTATGTATGGCGCTAGTTGACTCTCTTCACTAACCCGCCAATAATACTCAAAGGGTTTGCAAAGACAAACAAACACAATACCAATCAGTTGAAGAGCCAATAAGTTTGGAGACAAGCTAAAATTAAAGTAAGCGACAATGAACAAGCTTTGCACAACTTAAAGGTGAAATGAACTTTTCATTGATCAAAAGAAGACATTACAATAGTTGAACAATGCACCAAAAGTGCTACAAAAGTTGCCTTACCATTGGCTAGGTTGGGATACTTTAAAGGCACAAGTGGTTTGGTTCAACACTTGGGTACTCCCTCCTTAATATAGCTTGTTAAGCTTTTTCCTAACTAGCAAGAGGAAACATCCTCTATGTTCGAGGAGTCATAATGGATTTCTAAAAATTCTACAAAAAGAGAAAAATTACAAGACTTGGTCCCAAAACAACTTTAATACTAAGGTATTTACATAAAAAATTACAAGACAAAAATACTACATTTGACCCTAAAAAATGTGCTTCAAAGTTGTTACTGCACAGGCAAGGTTGTGGCTTGGGCTACAGCCTACTGCGGCTGGGGCCACTGCCTACTATGGCATTGCACTGCTGTTGGGCTGTTGGCAAGGCTGCTGGCTGCTGCTGCAAGCTACTACTGGGTTGTTGGCAAGGTTGCGGCCTACTAGCTGCTGGCCACTATTGGCAAGGCTGTTGCTAGCTGCTACTGGCTGTTGGCAAGGCTATGGCCTGCTGGCTACTGCTGGCAAGGCTACTGAAGGCTGTTGCGCTAGCAAGGCTGCTGCTAGCTACGGCCATCCATGTGCTGTCCAATGGCATGCCATGGGCTATCTTGCACTATTCCTTGAGCCTTTACTTACACTTGCACCAACAATTTCTTGGGCATGTTTTTGGCTCTCCAAAGGGCACAAATGAGTGTAGTATCAAAATAGTGCACATAGCAACATTTCGCTATCAGTTATAATAGTCTACAAGTCCAAATAATTCTAACATAATTGCCCAAATAGGCTATATTTACATTAGGGATATTTTATTAGCAAGATTAATAAGGGGATTAACAAGCGGCTAATTAGTGTGAGATTAGTTATCTAGCAAGGTTACTGAGATAAATATTTTCTTCTTTTTTTTCCACACTTGTTCTGCAATAGATTTAACAATACATAATCATAATTATATATTTCGTTTTGAATTATTAATTGTAGGATTAAAATATTTTTCAATTTTAATATTTTAAGTAATTTTTTTAAAATTTTTAGACACACCTAACATAAATACACTTAGTATAATATTTGTGAAAAAAATCTTTAAAAAATACACTAAATACAAAAAATTAAGAACATTTTTCATATTTTTGTGTATTTATTAATTTTTAAAATATTTTTTCATAAATATTTTACTATTTAGATATATCTAATTAAGGTGCATCTAAAAAAGTAAAAGAATTGCTTAAAATTTTAAAAATATTTACTAAAAACAAAAGAATACGAAAAAAAAACATAATTTTCAGAAAACTAAAACCAAACCCACTGAATACTATTATCTATTTTTTAAAAAAATTTATAATTACTACTTTATCCGTCCCAAAATATTAGTCTCTTATTTCATTTTACATTGATCTAAAATATTAATTCATTTTAAAAAATAAAGAAATAAAATAATATGAATTTACTATTTACCCTTCTTTCAAATTCATTAATAACACAAAAAGTACAATTATAACAATTAATATTCAAAAAAAATAAATACTATAAAAGGGTAATTTTAGAAAATTAATATTTTTTAAATGTAATAATTGTACTAAAAAAAAGACAAATTCCCCAAAAGGAACTATTATTTTGGAACGGAGGGAGTATTTGTATCGCTTTAGGGATTGTTTGGCAACCCACTACTTTAGCATACTTTTTGTATTTTTATCTTATTTGGATCACATCATCTCTTTATCATTTCGCACACCTTTTCATAAAAAATAAAAAATATATTAAAATAGTTTATTCCGAAACATCTTAATTTTATTAAAAAAAAAGTTAATATAATTATGTCAAACTTGTGAGAGTAAGTGCATTTTTTTTTAGAATAAAGGTTGAGACTCCCTTTGGGGGTCACCCCCTTTAGTTTTGATTGGTCAACTTTTTTTTTTTTTTTTTTTTCTTCTCACCCAATCCCCAACCTCCATGTGTGTGAGGGGGTTGTGGGGGTGGGTGTTTTAAGGGGGTCTAAATCAATGCCCTATTTTTTATGAGCTATGATAGAGACCCCCTCCAATCACCACCCCCACAACCCCCACATACACGTGGCGGGTGGTGATTGGAGGAACAAAAAAAAAAAAGAAAAAAAAGAAAAAGAAAATGTAACCAATGAGAAAGAGAGGGGGTCAAAGGGGGCGAGGAAAAAAAGGGGCATGAAACATTTTTGATTTTTTATGGTCCAGCTTGTCTCCAGTTGGAGATTAAGACTAAACCCTCCAGTCCGGTCCATGGGCCCATTTTTGGCCCTCGTTTCGATAATCTGAATCGTTTAATATATAGAATTCGTCAAGTACTATATACTTGTAAAAAATAACATTAATCAGATATCGATAGCTATTTGATTAGATAAGTTTTGTATTAAAAAAATGGAGGATAAAAAAATAAACGGTTGATAAAAATCTGATCCGATCAAATAGTTATCGATATTCAATCAACGTAATTTTTTACAAGAATATAATACTCAACGAGTTCAACTTATTAACCGGTTCGAATTATCGAAAAATGACCAAAAAATAAAGCCACAGACTGGACTGAATAGTCTAATTTTAATCTCCAATTAGAGACAGCTACACCATTTTATTTAAAACCTCAAGGGGTGAGTTAAAAATAAATAAAAGTCTAACAATCTTTTTGACATTTCAAAAGAATGTATATACATCCAAACGGCGGCTTCAATTTTCTTCCACAAGATTGCACCTCCCAAGAAATAAACCCTAACTAATTTCATAACAAACACATATTCGGAATGTTGACCTGAACACTCACTCACTCTCTCTCTCTCTCTCTCTCTCTCTCTCATGGCATCTCTTCGCAGGCTTCTTCCCCTCGGCCGTTCCTCTCTCGTACGTCCCTCTCTTTTTCTGTGTAGACATATTTGTATGTGTATTCATGACACATGCACATAAGTGGGCATCGGATTCGTTACAATGGTGTGTTTTGTTGCAGGGAGCTGACTTGTCTTCTTCTTCTTATGGTGCTCGCGGAGGTTTTTCTCTCTTTCTCTCTTTCTTTCTTGTTTTATTAATTTCCTTAGTTTGTCTTTCTGAATCTTGTGTTGTGTCATCGGAAATGCGATGCGAGGGCATTTGATTGACACTGTGAGACTTGCTATTGAATTTATTAGGGTTTGGAGGAGGCTGTCGCGGCTACAGTTCGAGCATATCGTTCGAACAAAAAGATATTGAAACTGGAAGAAGATAATCAGCTGGCTGAAGAAGAGATAGCCAAGATTCGGCGCGAATTCCATGCTGCAAAACAGAGTTTTTTCAAGATTCCTGACGCTCTTAAGGGAATGCAGAAGATGGATCCCAATGGTATATTAATCTTTATTTGTTTACTACTTTTTAATCATTTCTTCATTCTTTTAGTTTATTTGTTTATTTTTTTTAACTTCTTGTATTGATTGCCTTTTTCATAATTGCAATTAGGTATATATGTCAATAAGAACCTGAGATTGGAGAATATTCAAGTTTATGGCTTTGACTATGACTATACATTGGCACATTACTCTGCTAACTTACAGAGTTTGATATATGAGCTTGCCAAAGAACATTTGGTTAATGAGGTCTGGTATTATATTGGAGTATTGCCTTATGTTATTGATGTTGATGTTTTATGAGCCATGCTGAGTACTCATTGCGATTTTCATCTTTTTGGACTATGTTGTTGTGGTGCTTTCAGCTTAGGTACCCTGATAGTTGCTTGGAATTCAAATATGATCCCACCTTTCCCATTAGAGGTTTGTACTATGACAAGCTAAAAGGGTGCCTTTTGAAGTTGGATTTCTTTGGGTCAATTGAGCCTGATGGATGCTACTTTGGTCGGCGCAAGGTACTTTACAATGAACGGTTTTGATATATATATATATATATATATTTGGCTTTGTTGGACAGACATTGATTGGCAGCTATAACTTTTAAATTATGCAAAGGAACTCATAGATGTAAGAAAGTCAAGCCCATATGCATTGTTTACTATATGCATTTTCAATACTTTAAAGAATCACCTAGATTAAGTTACGACAGGGAAAATTAGGAGGGTTGGAAAGGACTTTACTGCCTGGTGTCTTGCAGAAAAGATGCATTGCAAGAAAAGACTGGTACTCACTGACATCAGATTGTATACAAAAAATCCATTGGATTTCCGTGAAAAGAACTTCTAAAATGTTCCCATTTCCAAGCTAACCAAAAGAACACATGAAACAAATTTTTGATCCTTCGTTTATATGTAATTGAGTAATTGAAGTATTCTACCCAATTTTGAAATAATTGTTATCTTTAATTGTTTTAATCCATATGAATTTACAGCTTACCAAGAAGGAAATAGAACAAATCTATGGCACAAGACATATTGGCCGTGATCAAGCACATGGACTCGTCAGTTTGATGGATTTCTTTTGCTTTAGTGAGGTCAGATTTATTATTGTTGCATATCTATAATTATGTAGCCTCAATTCATTTTGTTGGTTCTTCCTGTCTTCCTTTTCTTGTTCTTACTTTTGTCTTCATTCACTTAATTTCATGGTTTTAATTCCCAATTTATCATTTGACTGTGGGATGCTCATTCAGAAATTGTTTTTAATACACACACTTTGGCTTGAACATGGTCAACGAGTTTGGCTCTTCACTGCTAGAATTTTCACATAAAATATGTAGTTGCATTGTTTCTAAGTAAATGTGAAATAGTCCATTTGAAACATTTTCAGGATTTCCCTAAACAAATTGTATCGAGGGAAATCATTGAAGTTATGTATTTCTTTAATGAACATACAATCCTCTATATTATGTATAGGGTATAATTAATTCAGTATCATTTCCCAGATTTTCGTCTTCTTCACTCGTTTTAATAATCCGATTGTAAACTCATCCATGCATGTGAAAAATGGGATAATCTGTGTTATTTATCCATTTTTTAAATTGGGTGTTTATATTCTCTTTTGTTTATCCCTTAATTACAGAGCGTGGTAATTTGTTTTTCCATCTTATGCTGTTCCCCTTTTCCATTTGTTAGAGACAGTGACATAGGGGAAGTGCAGCAACACATGCTCTCTAACAGAGTGCGCAAAATTAATGTAGGGTGGCATCATGGCGTGGTAGGATTATTCAGGGTTGGATTAGTGGTAGTTATGAAGTTGGAATGGTTGGCAAAATTATAGAAGTTATTAAGGTTTTGTTGGGTAACAAAAGGGCAGGGATTGACATGAAAGATGGGAATTTGTGGACAGATCAGGGGCTGATTTTGTAAATCTTTATATCTTAGGTGAATTGTTTAGGGTTGTAAATTAGGGTCAAAATTTAAAGAAAAGGTAAATTAGATCATGTTTTGAGGTTTGAAGGCTTAAAATCATGGTATTAAAAACCAGCCGAGTTGTAGGGTAATGGCTGCTTCGGACTGGAATTTTGGAAGCCCGAGTAGGTTACACCCCACTTTACTAGGCTGAATCAAAATTGCAGCTGAATAGTCCGGTTCGCTTTATTTCAAACAAAAAGAAATTTATTTAAAATCTTAAAACTTGCCAGATTGCAGCTATCCATATGGCTTTAAACGCATTGTATGCTGTAGTAGCCTATTAAAAAGAGATGTAGCACCTCAAGTTGGTTTGATTGCCCGATGTGGGACTGCTGTATTTGTATAGAAGCAAAGAAATGAAACGGGTGTTTATAATTGACTTGTGATGGCTCATAGCTCTTCTCTACTCAATTTGGGATTGATGCCATATTGATAAAATGCAAAACCAAGCTCCACATTTTCTTTCCTGAGCATTTTCCAGTGCATCAATCCATCTATTGCTTGTTAAGTGTGTTTTTTTTTTTTTTTTTTTTTTTTTGGGGGGGGGGGGGGGTTAACATTAATTTTCTTTATTCATAAGCAATACATATTTTTAGACGTCACAATATTGATTAAAATATGACAAATTAAGAGTAAACCCTATATTATATATAGACTATAGGCAACTGTAACGTAATAGAACATGGACTTCCAATTAAGAAACTGAGACTTGATTTCATAAGCTGAGTTTTGGAAGCAATGATAGAAGACCAAATGAATGCATTCATGGAAAATCATAAGTGGCATGACCATTTCAGACTTTATGGGTTCTGATGTAGGATAAATGACCTGGGAGTCACGGGTTCAAACATACAAACAACTTATCCACACATGGGGGTAAGATTGCATATCTAACCCTCTCTAGATCCAGTGGCCGGAACCTTGTGCACTGGGATTGCCCTTTTTTATGTAGGATAAATGACATCGTCATAGATGGCATTATGTGGATGCATGGACTGGACAATTAAAGAATGAAAAAAATTTGTAAATGTTGAGTCGTGCGCCTTCTAATGTAGAAATCTTCTTGTGTTCACATGACAAAAACTTTTGTGGCTCCTTTCTTTTGATTGACTAACTTACTTTAGATATAAAGTCGGTGCTGGTTTCAATTGAAATGTATGATCTGAGTCAATATTCATGCATATAAGAAAATTTATGTATTTTTTAATAGGCCATATAAGAAAATTCATTCTACCTGTTTAATACTAGAATCATGAGTTTGAATTAGAATTTATCCTCTTATATCCAAAGCCATATATTATTGACTTTAATTTAAAATATCAAGTGTGATCATTCCCATCCAATCAAAAAAGCTTCATTCCCCCACAACCACCCCCCCACCACCTGTAGACACCCCATTTTTGACCGTCCTCAAGACTCGGACGTCACCGCCTGAACACTCGGTGATCATCCTTGTTTGTGTTCGTTTGGGGTTCCCGGAGGTCTCGGCTACGCGCCTTGCCTCAAGACCCTCGAATTCGACTGTTTTGTGTCTGGTTTTGCACCAAACACTTGTGCTTTGCCTTGGAGGGGCAGGGAATACCTTGTGAGGCATCCCCACACATCACCGGCCGTGGCTAGAGGCCACCGGCCAGGGTTTTATGCCATCGGCAATGTATGTTGCCGGTCGGCAGTAAATTTTGTCAAAATGACATCTTTGGCCGGCCGACTACTGTGCATCTGCTTTTGCAGATATTTTAGCACAGCTGTCTTGCATTTGCTTCCCCTCCATACACGTGTATGGAGGGATGGCCCTCTTGTTAGCTTACCTTGTAAGCTTTACAAGATTGGCTCCTCTATAAGAGGAGGCCTTCTCTCCCTTGTTCTAGGGTTAGAGAAGTTGGAGAAGAGAGTGAGAAGACTCTGGTTTTAGGGTTTAAGTTAATGTATCTAACCTATATCTATATCTCTCACTCTCTTGCCATTGTGTGTGTTTTAGGCTTAGTTTTGTGCACAAACACCTACCATCACACCATCCTCTTGGAACTGAGGTTCTTGAGGCTTGTTTTTGGAGCTTTGAAGCTGGTTTGGAGCTCAAGGGGCTGCTGGTCCACTATTTTTGAAGGTGGTCTACAAGGGTTCAGCAGGCATTTTTGGCCGACCGGCAACATATAGTGCCGACCGGCCGTCCATCAGTGGCCGATAATTCAATTAGCAGCCGATGATCATATTTGGCGGCCGGTGGAAATCCTCCTCAGCCGGTGGTGATCCCCAGTGTTCAGAGAAGCATCTCTGAGACTTTGGCAGTCTGCAGAGGAGCAGAGCAGGGAAAACAGAGGCAGACTATGCATGGCAGTGGCTTTCCGAGCGAAACCGAGCATGCGTTGCATCGAGCCGTCTCCCCGAGGCTGCTATTTATTGCTTTCTTAGACTAATTAATTTGCTTAATTAGTTTAGTTTGGTTTGTAATAATTAATTAGCTAGGATAGTTAATTCATTATTCGAATTGTATTATTATTTGGTCCCTCCGAGCGAGGGTAAATCTGTAATAAGTGTGGGTGTGTGTGTGCATGTCTTCCAACCCCCACCTCTTTCTCCCTTTTACTTACCTGTTTTGATGGTTAGTATTAGGACATGTTTATTTTAGCATACCTCATGCTATGCATGCATGCATCTATTCATCTGTCTTGCATGCACCGGGCTCGGCGCATCATGCTAACTGCATTAGTATTTCAAATCTAACTTGAATACGTGCATCAAATGATTGTATTCCACATGCCATTTTAGGGTTAGCCGAGCCTATCCTAATAACATTTTGTATGCGATGCATTAGCCACTTAACATGGACTAGGATCACGCATGTTTGCTAACCAGTTTACTGTTTTGGCACGGAGTACGATGTAAGTATTTTTATGCTTTAGCATATCGCATGCGTGTGAATGTTAACATGATAGCATGCTTACTATGTGGCTAGATGCTTATGTGCTATAAACTGCCTGAATGCCTGTGGGTGAAGGTTCGATTGTTTGAGTTGGAATAGCTCATTGAAATCCGTGTTTTAGCCTACTTGCGAGTAGCAAATTCCAAAAACATTTTCAAAACAAACGGATATGCAATGCTTATTTCCAAATTAGGCGATCTAGTCTATACTTTTGTGTTGTGCGCATCACATAGTAATTCTAGCTAATTAATCGGAATAAGAACACATAACGTTTTCAAAAATGGATATCATGGTTAGTAGAGGCCGATCTTCGGATCGGGCAAGAGGGGGTGCTCATAGTTGACCTTCCCCGATCGTACCCAAGTTCCCGAGCCAAGGCAACTTTGGTGATGACGGACACGTGGCCTTTGGCACCGAGTCAGGGTTTCTTAAATTCCCCCATTTAAAAAATATTTAGGTGGCGACTCTGTATCTGGCAAAGCAGTCCATGTTTGGTACTTCTTTTCAAAAATCTGTTTTTCTCAAAACGATTTGCCAGAGTTGGACTCTTTGGTTCAGATTAAGAACCACAACAAACAAAAAGGGGAGTCCGAACTATAGGGTGAGGCCCTCGCCCGGGGGCGCGTCTATAGTTTCTGGCGACTCCGCTGGGGAGTTTAGAGAGCTTGACTCGAACTCGTGATATCCTGTTTTGACTACGCTCATGTGTTTCTTTGCATTGCATGTGCATTGGTGCGCCTAGGACACTGTGTTGGCCATCTGCTATTCCTGAGCGGTTTGCCGGAGGCTTGTCTTGTCAAGGCATGACCATAAGGCTGACCGGTTGCGGGCTCTGCCAATATGGGAACACAAACCCCAGTTTTTACCGGGGCACCCTTTCGACCATTCGACCTAGTGCATATCAAAATCCATAGTGACCATTCCAAGCTAGGATAGGTTGCTTATCCGATCATAGGTTGTTTGAAACCGCTGCGTGCGTAGTGAAACCCTAGCTCCTGACAAAATAGGACAGGGAAACCCTGCCCCAACATAGGGGTGTTTTGGTTCTTATTTATT
>JAPPVO010003131.1:0-42295 GCA_030407325.1 Camellia japonica
AACTCTTTGTTTCTCCTTCAACAACTGCAAATGCCGATGGATAGCTATTGTTATTTTCATCCAAACCAACAGCTTGCAATAGTTGTCCCTTGTATGGCCCTTTCAAATGGCAGGCATCAACCCCAATGAATGGCCTACATCCTGCCAGAAAACCTTGCTTGCAACCTCCAAAGCATACAAAAATCCTTTGAAACCTAGGCTTGCCTTCATCTATTTCATGTTCTTCATTTTTTGCATCTTTATCATCTTCCTTGACTATGATAGTTGTCCCTGGATTAGTTCTTTTTGTCTCTTCACAGTAATCCCATAACTTGGCATATTGTTCCATGAGGCTTCCCTCTATCAATTCTTGTGCTTTTCTCTTTGTCCTACACACTTGGCTCCTAGATATCCCAATCTTGTGCTCCTTTTGCATTGCTTGCTTAAATGACTGCACTGGAATAGATGGATTGGACTTCAATGTCTCCAAGTACTTCTTAGACAGCCATGTAGAATTCACTTGTCTGTTATAAAAAATTCTACCACAATTGTGAGTGGGGACATATGTCTTTATCTAGAATGATGGTTGTCCTTGCATCTTGGATGCATAAAGCATCCACTCACGTGGTGGCTTACACCCTAACCGTCATGCTATCATTTTTGACTAACTTAATAGCCTTCCCAGTCTTAATACCATGCTCCTTAAAGCAACTTTCAATATTTTGGCAGTGCCAAAAACCATGCCAACCTTGAACTTTGGGTCTGCCATATCTGTGTTTGGATTAAACTCTAGGTATCTAACCCTGTTGCTTCCAGCCTCTTCATCAGAAGATTCATTAATGCTCTTGAGGTCATCAGATGTAGCATCAGGCTTTAGGTAGTCAATATGAGGTACCTCAACTCTTTCTGCATTATGCTTCTGCCTCTCTAACCCATCCCATTCAACATTCCTATCAACATTAGCATTAAATAGTATGTCATCCTCATTGAAATCATAGTCACTATCCTCAAAGTCCTCTAGATTTGTAGAATAGTTAGATGAATCATGACTTTGCCTTTCATCCTCACCCTCACCTTCCACATTACTTGTGTCATTTCCAATTTCCTCAATCACAATTGATGCATGGTGAAAGTGATTAAACTCTTCAAGCTCAAGCAACTGATCATCAGGGATGTGCTCTAAATACACTTCAATTATCCTACTTACATGTACCTATTTCACCATATCCATTACATCACTATCATTTCTAAGTGGCCTTAATCCATAATTTAAGTTCCTACCAGGCACTCAATTATGGTATGAAATGAATTTAGTATAACCTAACTTCTGAGCCATATCCCCTATCTCTGTCAACCTCATTTTGTCAGCATCACAGTTGTCTCAAAATTATAATTTCCCCCCTACGTAAGCCCTATTTACTAAAGACTTAAAAACCACACCATGATGCATTTTGATAGTGAGATAATCACCATTTGGATCTGAAAAAGAAGATAACATATTGATTTATTTTTTTTGTCAGTGTACAATGGTGTAGATGTGTCGACATGCGTTGATATATAAACATATATTCACCTCATCACTTTCAAACAAGCAAAGCAAAGCAAAGCAAAAGTAGATTCTTTGACCCATCCAATGCTTCAACTTGCAGACAGATAAAATAAAGCAAAATACAAAACCAAAAAAAAGGTAAAGAATACTTTTTTGCTTACCATAATCTGGTATTTCATCACCAATCCTCACAATTGCCATGTTCGTCTTTTGACCTCGTCAATCGTTTTCTTCTCTATCCATGCCAATTTCAGCAAATTTACAATCAAAAATTTTTTGGTAACTCAAAATCCTAGAAGTGATTTGATTATGTAGAGACAGAGAGAATGGACTTGCTGATTTGGGGAAGATGCAAGTATAGGGATGATGGAGGTAACTAGGGTTTTTTTTAAGCTCGGCTGCGCTCCGCTTGCACTTCAATGATAGCTCCAATTTCAAACACTCTGCACACTTAGCAACACCAAAAGCATAAAATCCTAAACTAAAAATTAAAATAAGAATGTAACTTTAAATTAACTAATTTCGCCAGAAGTCCCCGACAACGGCGCCAAAATTTGATGGGTCGTTGAATACACCAAAATTAAATACTAAACTATACCAAATTCAATTAGAATAATGGCAAGTCCAGGTATCGATCCACAGGGACTGTTGTGAAATTAAACTAATTTAATTGTTAAATTCCTAAATTAATTTTGATAAAAAGATTGGTTGTTTATAACCTAATTTAATAACGAATAAATTAAACTAAGGAATTAAATTATTAATAATAAATGAAATTGGGTTTACTGAATTGGGGAAAAATCCTAGGGTAGAGAATTCACCACTAACCACATAATTAGGGTTTCCAATTGAAATCAATTATGCTATGGTTTGAACGGATTAATGTTTCGCAACTACAAGCTCGAAGCATTTGACAAGAAGATCATCACATTCAATGTACGAGCACGAACCATCTCAAGTAATACGAATCGTTCACTCTAAACTAAGGTAGTGATACGACTCGTTCCTTGTAGTATGGTTCGTCTCATACCTTGAATGTGAATGAATAGAAAACACATGTATGGATAACATTCAACAATCACAGAAAGTCAAACATTCGAAGAGATAATGAAAAATATATAAAAGGAACTTCTATATCACCATACAAATGTTCAAACCTTTACATAATTAAAAATCAAAAAGAAAACAAAATAATTATATGGCTAGGGTTTCATCAAAACCCTAGAAAAGAAGACTAGCCATTCATGGAGGAGTGGAAGGAGGTAGATGGAGAAGAAACCACCATGGGAGACATCCTTGAAGCTTTTTGTTTCTTCCCTTCCAAACCCTAGCCTCTCTCTTTAGGTCAAAACAATTTCAGAACCCTAGAAAAGCCTTTTCCTTTTCTTTTTATACTTCCAATCTCGCCCAAACAAGTTTAAAATGTCGGGTTGGCTTTCCCAGAAAAAGTCAACGCACGTGCGGAAAAGTCAATGCACGTGCAGAAAAAGTCAACGCACGTGTGGGAAAAGTCAACGCCCGTGCGGAAAAGTCAACTCTCTCCAAATTCTGTCTTTTTGCCCATTTTATGCTCCGACTATGTACAACCTGATTGACATTCAACACACATAAAGTATACGGTTTTGACCACAAGTGAAGTAAGAGATTCTAATTAAAACGGCCTCAACGATGTACATTCGGCCTTAATCACATCCCTCAACTTACTACTTGCTAGTTCTCAAGCAAGTAAAATAAAATAAAATAAAACAAAATCTATCTATTTCCTCTTTCGTGGGAAAAACGTTACATTTACATTTGCAACAAGCCTTTAAACCACAAGTACCCCAAGTGGACGAGTAAAGTCTCGTGAGGGTTTCCAGAAATGATACCCACAAACATTAACATATTCATATATACTTGTTGGCTACATATTTTGTAAAAGCCAATTACAGTTCGACACGTGGCAAAGCAAGGATAGTATGGGGAGACTACTCAAGTCTTCGATCTTGATCGTACACGTGGCAGTGAAAATTGGTTCTCACGTGATCTGAGTAGCACAGGATCAATAAAGAGATACAAGATGACGTGGCTTCAACGGTTGCTCATATTCAAATTCAAATACAAGAGGGAAGTTCAACTGCAAGAAAAGGCGTAGTGGAACTACTTCTAAGGCAGCATGATCAGCAATCATGGAGGAGCAGTTCGACAGTTTGAAGTGCAGTTCGATGGTCATCCTTGAGGAGTATAAATAGCAAGGAGGTCCCCAGAAAAAGCCCCCAGACTCAGATCATACAAACCAGTCTTACTTTACATATTTTATTTTCCAGTTTTTTACATTTCTTTTTTATTTCCTGTCTTTATACTTCTTGCACTTCGATTCATAGGAGTAGTTTCAAGTAGATCGTCACTGTAAACCTCTTCGAGGCTGAGTTTGGATCATTGTAAGTGTTCATTTTAATGAAATACTTCATTGTTCTTCATGTTAACTGTTATTTTCTCTTAATTTCTCCTAAGTCAAGCCACCAGTAAAAGTCCTCTTCATTGAGGCTGAAAGAACTAAAACACAATCGTCTGATAATTGGTTGGCAATTATAATTTCTGTAAGGACTGATTGATCCTTGCTGGCACGCTCGCATTTACAAAAATACCCTTCGAAAAGCCAAAAAGCCAACATATATTTTTGGCACGCCCAGTGGGACCTGTTAAAATGGCTAGACGAAGACGACAGGAGAAAATGAACGCTTGGAAGAAGGCGTAGAAGGAGAGGTAGAAATACCTAATCCAGAGGATAATGTGGTAACACATCCTGTGGAAACTCCCATGTTATCCGAACCTATGGTCGAACAGACCAGTACTTCGGGACAAGAACCATATGTTCATAATATTGGACGAAACCAAGGAATTGGACCATCCACTGTTCCATCTATTCAGCCAACCAATCCATGGGATGGCTTAGTAGATGCTATGGGACAACAATTAATGAACACAATGGAAAGGTGGGCAACATCCTTTTTGGATCGAATGAATAACCACCAACCAACAAACACAAGACACACAGAGGAAGTTTTAAATGTCCCTCAGCAAAGATTGGCTAGAGATAAACAGCCTATGCAAGTTAATGGACATTCTAATGGTCAAGCTAGTAACCAGAACTATGAAAGACCATCACCTCAGTCTTGGTATGAACCCATTTCGAGGCCTATAGCAGGCCAAAATGCCTCAGTACTTAACAATGAAGCCACACAAGTTGGTGGATCTGGTCAAGTACAAGAAATTGGCGTAAGAATGGTTACAAATCCCATGTTCGAAGCGATACCTGGCACTAGGGGGTATAATAATCCCTTATTCAAATTTATACCCGGGGGGTTGGAAAGTTGGCCTGCAAATGGAAGGGACACAACACCTGTCCCAGCACCTTTCGCAGGACAGGCTCAAAGGGGTTACCCACACCCCCAACAGCAACCTGCACCACAGGGGCAACCAGTCCCAAATGTACCACCTTATGGACCAAGAGGACCGCAAGCACAAGTTTGTCCACCAAATCCTGTGTTTCCCTCCAGTAGTGGTTCAACAGGCACAAAATATGGTCCCTAGGGACCAAATTGCTGATATTGTTAGGGAGATGTGTGGACCGATGGCTCGGGGGGTCCAGACTCCTGTATACAGAAAACCATACCCAGAATGGGTGGATAGGGTACATGAATACCCAAGGGGGTTCAGGATACCAGATTTTACCCTTTTCTATGGGACTGGAAATCAGTCAACAATAGAGCATATTGCTAGGTTTGCTGCTCAATGCGGTGAATTTACTAATCATGACTTTATGAAACTAAGATTATTCCCAAATTCTCTAACTGGAGGAGCGTTTGTATGGTACATCAACCTTACACCTGGCTCCATTCAAAATTGGCAACAAATGGAAGAGGCATTTCATGCCCAATTCTTCCAATCAGAGCCAGAGGTTTCTATGGCAGACTTGGCTAGATTGAGTCAAAGGCCTGAAGAAAAGGCTACTCAGTTTGTTGCCAGATTTAAAAGGGCTCGAAATAAATGTAGAGTCATCCTGCCAGAATCAGAATTTGTAAGATTGGCTCAAAACGGCCTAGAGTTCAGGCTTCGAAAGAAGTTTGACTCAACTGAATTCAGAGATTTGGTGGAACTGACCTATAAGGTGTCTAGATACGAAGCATTACTAGAGGAAAGCAAGATCGAAATAATGCGTCGTACAAGACATATTATAGAGATCCTAATTATGAGATCGATGCAGCGGAGATTGTGGGCAAAGAACCTGTAATCTGTGAAGCATTAATTCATAAGGATACAACAATTGACCAGCAGTTTAAAAAGAAAGACTTTCACAGAAAATACTCTTTCGATTTAACAAAAGCAGATGACATCTTTGATCATTTGCTTGCGGCCAATTTCCTTAAGTTACCTAAAGGAGTAAAACTGCCATCTCCAGATGAACTTAAGGGAAAAGTATATTGTAAATGGCATAACTCTTGGTCTCACTCGACTAAAAACTGCATTGTTTTTCGAGACAGGATCCAAGAACAAATTCGGAAAGGGAGTTTGAAATTTCCAGCCAAAACAGAAAAGGTCATGGGGATTGACAGCAACCCGTTTCCAGAAGTTGGAGAAAGCACAGCTAATGTGGTTATACCAAACTTCCAGAATCTATCTCTGCAAGAGTTGGAAGAGGTCAATGTGCAGATGCATATTGCCAACCAGACAACTACCAAGAAGGACACTGGAAACCCACCAGCCGTTGGACAAGGTTTCTCACACCAGAAGGAACACTCTGATGAAGAAGCATTGGATGATGATTCCTTGGAAGCAGCTGTAATGCAGAGGATGTGTCCCAGGTGCAGACTGAGTTATAAATAGTTGAAGGGGCTTCCAATTGATGGGAAGCAATACTACAGGGATGTTCAGAGACGTCCCAAATCAACCAACGCTTACAACAAAAGGCCGTATCCGGCTAGTGATAGGCAGCGACCACCAGTGGTTGAGTCTGCAGTGGACAGAATGCATGCTAAAGGCAAGAGGCCCTTACATGAATCCAGGCCACCTAACTATTACAGAATGGAGAGCAGTCATTCTGAAAGAAGACTGGAGAGAGGCTCATTTCATGGATCAAAGCCAGGGATTGGCCCCCTAGACCAACCTCACGTAGGACAGAAAGTGGCTATCTGCATCGAAGGTCTGAATCAGGCTCAAAACATGAGGTCAGAGCCAAACACTTGCCTTCACAGCCAGCTTCGAAGATGGCTTCGAAGGTTGAAAAAAGCAGTTCAACATCTGAGTCAGCAAGTTCGTGGGTACCTGGGGTCCCAGATTGGTTTGTAATGCAGAACAAGCCTAGGGAGGTGCCTGCCCAAAGGGATGTTGAAAACCAAGGCAGGATGGTCAAGCCTCCATTGGTGGCTCCGAACAATTGGGTATTGCTTAAACACCCAAAGACAAAGGAACCAGATATGGTTCCAGTCATTTCAAGATCACAAAGGAGGAAGATTCAACGCAGGTACACCCAGTACCAGCAAGATCTGAAAGAAAGTGGAGAGAGTTCTTCACTGGTCAAGACAGAAGGAAAGAAAAATCCAAAGTCAGACCATGCTCCAAAGCCAAATCCACAGAACAAAGTGGTTGGCAGCAGAGAACAGTTGGCCAAAGTTCATTCTGAACTAAAGGCCAGGAGAAGGCTAGCTTAGCAGGGTTGGAGAAGGCTCTGATGGAAAGTGATAGCGAGACGGAAGAAGAGATTGGCATAAGCCAAAAGAAGGAAATGGCAGAGGAAGAAATGTTCGAAGCCTTCATGGCTGAGCAAACATTTTTGGTTGAAAACCAGTTGAGAAAGATCCTTCGAAGGAATCAGTTAGCAACGAAGTGCCAGAATGCAGCATGGAGGATGCTGCTGAAGTAACTGAACAAGGTGCCAAGGGAGGAAGCAGGTACAGCCAGCCATCCAATTTGGCTCATTTCCTCCAGTATCAGTCAATATGGTACACATATTGCCTCATGAGTTCCAGGCTGGGATGAGGACCAAGACATGGATCCTATTCCAGTCTCTAGTGAGGAATCGCAAGTGAGTATGGTACAGGATGAGTCTGAAATGGCTACTCCGATGGAAACTGAATGCGAGGGCGAGGAAGAGGTGAGCATCAACCTCTCATATCCTTTTGAATATCCCTCGAATTCTATGACACAACATGTCAAGCCTTTGTATATCAAGGCTTTCTTTGATGGGATACAATTGAATCGGTCCTGATAGATAATGGGGCAGCAGTGAACTTACTACCGAAATCTTCTTTGAAGAAACTAGGGAAAAAGAATCCCAGGTTGATCCCAACCAGCACAACCATCGCTGGCTTTGCTGGAGACAAACAGATGGCTCAGGGGATTTTACCCATTAACTTGAGTGTGGGAACCAGGGACTGTATGACAGCATTCTTCGTGATCGACAGTAATGCTAAATACAATGCTTTACTTGGGAGAGATTGGATCCACACTAACAAATGTGTGCCTTCCTCTTTGCATCAGAAAATCATGATGGCCTTAGGCAATGGAGAGACAGAGGAAATAGATGCAGATCCTCAACCCTTCATAGCCTGTGCAGACTTTGCAGAGGCCAAGCTGTATATTGAGGGAGTGACACCACTCAGTATACTGAGGAAAGCTGATGGCTCAGCCGAAGTGACGGCTGATGAGGAAGTGACACACCTGAAGCACTTAGTCCAAGAGAGTGCTGATGAAGAGATTGTCGTTAAAGATGACAATGATGCCTGGTTGTAGGCAAAGAGATGAAGAACAAGAAGCCAAGTCCTTGGCTCTGATTAAATTCTCAACATTGGATGTAAAAGCTATAGTCCAGAAAGTACAGGAGCAAGAAAGAGAAGCCATGATAATTGGCTGTAAACAGGAGCAGCAGCAGGTCAGAATTTTGACCCTTGGGAAATACTGTGCATTGGACATTGAGACAAAAGTCCAGGAGATACAGGAGGAGGATGCCTTATGGACAGATTTTGTCTATGAGGAGGAGGGCAAAGATGTTGAACTAAAGAACCTGGGAGCAGAACAAAGCAAGAAGGTTGCTTCGAAGGTCAAAGAAACCAAGGAAGAAGCTTTAATAAGTTCTCAGACACAAGACCCCTTAGAAGAAGTAAATTTAGGGGAAGGTTCTATACAACAGCCCACCTATATAAGTGCTTGCTTGAATATTCTGGACAGAGGCCAGTTGTTGGTTGTTCTGAAGAAATACAAAGATTGCTTTGCATGGTCCTATAATGAACTACCAGGATTGGATAGGTCATTAGTAGAACATAGGCTCCCTATGAAGCCTAATTTCAAGCCATACAAGCAGAAACCAAGAAGAATGAGTCCAGAAGTAATTCAGAAGGTCAAGGAAGAGATTCTTAGACTACTCAAGGCAGGCTTTATTAGGACAGCCAGGTATGTTGAATGGCTATCTAATATTGTGCCTGTAGTTAAGAAGAATGGCAAAATGAGGGTATGCATCGATTTCAGAAACTTAAATCTAGCAACTCCCAAAGATGAGTACCCTATGCCTATAGTGGATCTGCTGGTAGACAGTTCAGCAGGACATCAGATTTTATCAATGATGGATGGGCACTCTGGTTATAACCAAATCTGCATTGCAGAGGAGGATATCCACAAGACAGCATTCAGATGTCCTGGGAATATTGGCACCTTCGAATGGGTTAAAATGCCATTTGGTCTGAAGAATGCTGGGGCTACATATCAGAGGGCTATGAACACTATCTTTCATGACCTCATTGGAGGGTATCTAGAGTGTTATATTGATGACATTGTAGTGAAATCCCAGTCCATGGAGGAGCATCTGTTTCACTTAGAAGCAGCTTTTGAAAGAATGAGGAAGTTCAAGTTGAAGCTCAATCCTCTTAAGTGTGCTTTTGGCGTATCATCTGGAAACTTCTTGGGTTATGTGGTACACAAGAAAGGAATACAGATTGACCAGAATAAAGCCAAAGCCATCATTGAAGCCAGGCCTCCATCAAGTAAGAAAGAATTACAAAGGTTCCTTGGACAGGTTAACTTTCTTCGAAGGTTCATTTCTAACACTGCAGGGAAAACTAAAGTATTTTCTTCCTTGTTAAGGCTGAAAGATGAAGAGGAATTTGTGTGGACAGCAGAGCATCAAATTGCTTTCGAAGGTATCAAAGCCTACTTGGCCAACCCTCCAGTGCTGATGCCACCAAAAGGAAATAAACCCTTGAAGTTGTACATAGCCGCAGCAGAAGATTCATTAGGAGCTTTCTTGGCTCAAGATAATGAAGAAGGCAAGGAGCAAGCTATTTATTACCTTAGTAGGTTTTTAAATTCTTGTGAATGTAAATATTCAGCTGTTGAAAAGCTGTGTCTTGCTTTGTATTTTGCCGCAATGAAATTAAGATATTATCTTTTACCTACAACTGTCTTGGTAATTGCAACCACAGATTTGGTTAAATACATGTTATCCAGACCTATGTTGAGGGGGAGAATTGGCAAGTGGATACTAGCCTTATCAGAATTTCATCTAGAATATGTCCCTCAAAGGGCAGTAAAAGGGCAAGTTTTAGCCAATTTTCTGGCAGACCATCCATCTCAAACAGAGAGCCAAGAGATAATGGAGCTTGGTATGGCTAGTGTTGAGCCATGGCAGATGTGGTTCGATGGATCGAAAGCCAATGGTTTAACTGGAATTGGTATTGTGATTAAGTCTCCACAAGGGGTAGAAACCACACATGGTTTCAGAGTGGATGAAGCCACCTGTTCCAATAACCAGGCTGAATATGAAGCCTTAATAGTGGGACTAGAAATTCTTATTGGATTACAAGTACATGCAGTTGACATATTTGGAGACTCTCAATTGGTGGTTAACCAAGTGAAAGGGTTTTCAAGTGTCAAAGCATAAGTATTTTGCCATACTATGTTGTTGCATTGCATTTGCTTTCTCAGTTTCAAATAGCAAATGTAACTCATGTTCCAAGATTCTTGAACAATAAGGCTAATGATGTAGCTCAGAAAGCTTCGAACTTCAAGAGAAGGGATAATACCCAAAGGGACATAAGCCAAACAACATATCAAAGATTAATACAACCTTTGAATAAAAGGAATGTGGTCTTGGAAGTCAATCATAATGACTTACAAGAACAAGATTGGAGGCATCCAATAATGCAATACTTAGCTGGTCCATCTTCGAAGGCCAGCAGGAAAATCAAATTGCAGTCCATGCAATACATGATATATGGTAATGCTCTCTATAAAAGGGGGGGAGATGGTTTGTTGTGCTGGAATGTTTAGGCCCAAAAGAAGCATTAACAGCTATGGCTGAAGTTCATGAAGGCATCTGTGGTGCTCATCAGCCTGGTGTAAAGATGAGATGGTTGCTTCGAAGGCATTCCTACTATTGGCCAACTATCCTTAAAGACTGCATAGAATATGCAAAGGGTTGCCAGGCATGCCAAAAGCATGGCACAATAAGGCATGTGCCCATAACTGACCTTCATGCAGTAGTAAAGCCCTGGCCATTCAGAGGGGGGGCCATGGATATGATGGGGAAAATACACCCACCTTCTTCGAAGCATCATTGTTTCATTTTAGTGGCCACTGATTACTTCACTAAGTGGGTAGAAGCCAAGCCATACAAGGCTGTAGATCAGACAGAGGTCATTGGATTCATTAAAGATTTGATCCATAGATTTGGCATCCCACAAACCATAACTGTGGATAATGGGACTGTGTTCGATGGGAAAATGGTGAAGTCTTTTGTGGCAGAGTTTGGAATTAGCCTTGTTAATTCCACACCTTATTATGCACAAGCCAATGGTCAAGCTGAATCATCCAACAAGTCCTTGAAAAAAGGGATACAAAAGGTTGTGGAAGATAACCCCAGGGATTGGCATAACCTTTTGTTGGATGTTTTATGGGCTTACAGAACTTCCCCAAGATCAAGCACAGGAGTCACTCCTTATGCCTTAGTATATGGGCATGATGCAGTTTTACCTGTAGAAATTAATGTTAAATCTTTGAGGGTAAGATGCCAAGATCAGTTAGATCCTGAGCAATACCATCAAAGTATGTGCTTGGAGTTAGAAGGCATAGATGAAGCCAGAATTTTGGCATTAAATAGCATTCTTTTTCAAAAGAAGAAAGCAGCCAAGAATTATAACAAGAAAGTCAAACACATTGGCTTTGATGAAGGTGATTTGGTATGGAAAACAATACTCCCAATAGGAATTAAAAGCCATAAGTTTGGCAAATGGTCACCTAACTGGGAAGGACCATATCAAATTCATAGAGTTCTGCCTTTTGGAGCATACCATTTGAGAAATCTGAATGGGTATGTACATCCCAAAAAGATTAATGGCAGATATTTGAAGCCTTATTTTCCAACCATTTGGGAAACACAAGGAATAAAATAAATATTAAATACAAAAACACAAGACTGCTCGAATGATAGACAAAATTTGTTCTTTTATAAAATTAAGTACATTGTGCCACAAATTGGCCCAGAAATCATTACAATGTCTTAATTGTTTTTGTACAATAGATTTCCTATTGCTAAGTGAGGGAACTAGTTGAATAGCTGTAGCCATGTCTTCTTTGCGATCGGCCAGTTCTTGGTTAGTGATTTGCAATTTAGTGTCAGTTCGAACCAAGGCCTGGTTTACTGCAGCTAACTCCTCTTCAAGCTGAGCTTTCTTTTCCAGCAGCTGGACTCGAAAGTGGGAGGCAGAGGAGTGTTGTTCTTTCAGAGTTGATACTTCGGTATGCACTTGGGAAACGAAACTCTGATCTCTGGCCAGTTTCTCATCTGCAGCCTTGGTAGCCTGGCAAATGCTGATGTAAAAATCGATAGTAGCTGCTGCCTGAGATAAATGGCTTGAAACATCCATGCCTGACTGCTCAGCAAGTCTGCAGCACTGGAGGAATCCATTTCTGATTGTAGGCCTCTGTAGAGCCTCGAAGGGAATCCTCGAAAATGAAATCAGCAGTTCCAGACATGTGTCCAGGTCTATTGAAAGTGCAGAAGGCTTACTGCTGGAAGAAGAAGAACTCTCGAGAATTTCCAACAAAGAATCAGCCAAGACTAGTGGCTCAGCTTCAACATTGAATGTTGGAGAGGTAGAAGGTATGTCAAAAAGACTGGCTAGTCTTGCTTCGAAGACATCTACCTCATCCATAGACATGAAGGGTGCAGAGAGAGTTGTGGTGGAAGGCGTAAAGGACTGCATGGGGATAGGAGAAATGAAGGGAGCATCTTTGGCAGCTTCTATGGTCTTAGCCACCAATGAGTCAAGAGAAGAGGGGCTGGAAGTAGGCAAAGGTGATGAACTATGAGTTGGAAAACTACCAGCACCCTCTGTAAGAGAGTCAACTGCCATTAGAGATGGATAGCAGTTGGAATTTCTGTGAAAGAGGAGGAGCAAGGCTTGAAGGAGAATTGGACTGAAGTAGGTCAAGGTCAAGAAAGGGAGGTATGGGTCTAAGCCAAGAAGAGAGAGATGCAGGGATGCTAGGGCTCACAGGGGTATATGAAATATGGGCCTAGGAAGTGGAAGTGTTATCTGAATGGCTTTCACATTATGCATTTCATCAACTTCGATTGAAATTGAGGGAGTCCCCATTGGAAGTATAGCTTCAGTGTTTGCTGCTGCAAAAAGGAAGAGATGTAAGGTCAAGCTCTAGCGTCAGAATTTGATAAGGCAAAACAGTGGAAGCATGAGAGAAATTACTTGTTCTAGAAGCGCTGGCACTGATGGGAGAGCTGCGAAGAGAGTAATGTTCGGCAGTCTGTTGCCTTCTTACCATTTCTCTTTGTAACGCATCGGCAGCAGCAGCTTCCTCTCTTAAAATTTGTTGCTGCCGTCTCTCTCAGCCCTTTCGAAGACAATTATGGCCTTGGAATGTTCTTGGTCTACGGCCTTGGCAGCTGCCTCATGAATGGGATCTTCAACCAAGACAGTAGTTGAAGCAGTCACTTTCCTTCTCTTTTCTATTGCTTGGGCGATTGTCTCGAATCAGAGTCCTCAGCAAAGTCAGAAGGAGAGACAGTAATCTTCTTCTTCTCCTCTTCTTTGAATTGGCTTTGTCTGTTCCTCAGATGTCCTCTCAACTTCTTGCAAACTGAGATTCGGATTTCCTAAAAATAAACCCTTCTCTCTCTCCCCCCTAGCGGTTGTCTCCTCTTGAAACAAATCAATCACTTTTTTCTTTTTGTCAAGGGTGACTCGTGCTCTTGGTCTGCTTCTTCTTCTTCTTCTTCTTCTTCTTCTTTCTTCTTCTTGCACCTCAGTTGTTTTCTGTTCAGGATCAAGCACTTCTCTTCTTTTGCTGCTGACCACCTTCACAAAATAAGAATAAGACAATCAACATCATATAGGGAGTCGAAGGAAAGAAAACAAAGGCATATACCTTTCTTCGAAACAGCCCGAGTGGCTTTAGGAGGAGTTGAGGTAGCAGGAATGGACTGGGTTGTAGGAGGCACAGTGGAGGAGGTGACAGTTTCAGCTCCCTTGGACTTGGGCACATCTAACACCTCCAGTAGGTTTTGAGGTGAAATGGCTAAATAGATTTCCATATTGCTTACCTACCAATTTTGGTATCTCTTCAGTACCTTCAGGAATGAAAGGGGTGTACTCAAAATTGGCCAAGTCATCTATGAATTTGAAGGTTGCCTCTTCCAGCCTCGACTTCCGAACCTTCAAATCTCTCCTGGTAAGGCTCAGATTGGTATTGCTACAGAGAGGTATTGGGACCCCTTGTGTGAAGCCAAATTGTCTAGCAAATTGAGCAGGACAATAAGGCTCAGCTATACATTTATAAGCTCTGGGGTTCGTGGTCCCGATAAACAGCTCTCTAGGAAGCAGAAGGGAAGCCCATATATCCTTGTGAATAGGCGAAGCACAGAGCCTGTCACTTAGGAAATGACTCAACCAAGTTGGACCTATGCTGGTTTCGAAGGGACGGAAACGGTGAATAGGAAGGGCAGCTGGTAGTCGATGGAAGAAAGAGAAATAAAAGGCAAAAGTAGAAGGATAGAGGGAAGCATTGGCCAGTCTTATGCCATGGGTAAGAGAGTGTAGCCCAGAAAATTTAAGGCATTTGGATTGTAATTCAGTAAAATAGGCGAAAAGCCAAAGCTGAAGGATCCAGAATGGCCCCCCTTGATTAGCATCTAAGGGCTTCTCACAAAAGAGGGAACAAACTCTGTATACATGGCCTAGAATATATGGGGCTAAGGCTACCCTTTTTTGCAAAACAAAGGCTTTGGCAAGAGGAGCAAATTCTGGCATGATTCTTTGAGAGGAGGTGCAGAAGAGGAATTTGCAAAGCCAATATAATAAGAAGGAAAAGAATTCCCTATCAGTTACTGGGCCCTCTTTTTTGTTCTCAGCTTTAACAAAATCACTGTAAGATGAGTTAAGAGAGGGGAGGGAGAAAGAGACTGCTAAGTCAGGGAAATCTGGTGTAATGAGGGTACCAATAGGGGATACTCCTAGTAGATGGCAAATGTCAAGAACAGTAGGGGCCATCATCCCACATCTAAATTGAAAGAAATTGAAGATAGGGTTCCAAAAACATAAAGCAGCAGGGACTAGGAAAGGGTCCTCCGAGATAGTTACCCTAGATAGTCGGAGAGCATCGAGAAGGCAGAGCTCTTGAAGGTCCAGTGTCCTAGCAGGGATGACCCGGTCGTACCATTCTTGCCACTCCGGTCTCATTGTGGGCCAACATCGGTGAGGGCGATTGATTCTCCAGTTCCTCCAATCGAGACCACCTTCATAAAGGAGACATTGGTGCTCCAGACGAGGATATAAAGCTGGGAGCTCAGTAGGGATCTCCTTGAATATTGGTCCGAGCACGTAGTCTTGCTGCTCATGATGACGAGGGACAAAGATACGCCCGTCAATGGCGCTTTTCTTCTCAGCCTTGTACTTCTCACATTCTGCGTCAATGAGCCTTTTCAAGGCTACAGATGAGCTCACACGCTCTATGACTGGCACTTCTGGTGAAGAAGAAGCCATTGATAGTACGTTTTTTCGGAAAGCAAAGAAGGGAGTGAAGAGAAGCGGAAGACTGATGAGGGTTTGTGCGTTAAAAGAGCAAGTGATTTCAGAACACGAAGCAAGAGGGTTTTAAAAGCTTTTGTGTCTGAAAAATATATTGCATAAGTCGTTAAGTACTAAAAGTACGAATACGAGGAGTCTCTTCCAATATTGATAGTTTTTGGAGGGAAGAGCACATTCCGGATGATGATGTCAGCTTCGAAGCAAGATGTTTGGCTTCGAAGCCAAATTTTGGCGCCAAAAATCAAACAACAACGGCTTCGAAATATTGAAGCCGGCTTCGAAGCATACTACATGCTTAAAGATACTAGAATGCTCGAGTATTGGTCTACTTCAAAGGGTTTAAAGACCTGTTTGAAGGTTATTAATGAAAATAACGGCCTTCGAAGCAAAACTTAGGATTCTTTAAGGAGAATTGCTATTCGAAACATCAAAGCCAATCGTTGGTTTTTTATAAAAAGGAGATTCTTTTAAACTAAAACAGCATGGACTGCTCTTCGAAGTAAAAGTGGTCAATTTAAAATTGATGGCTATATCAACCATGACCATGTATTGGTTATAGTAGTTTTGAAGAGTAAGGTTGTTAAATTCGAAGCACTAATTCTAGATGATATCAGCCAGAATTGTCAACTTTACTCCATAAATTGGAAAAAGACATGTTGGTTCTTTTTAGTGTTTCATTAAAAACAATTGAGTCCAGATTCGAAGGATGAGATTGTTCAATTCGAAGCTCTGAATTGGCTTTTAAAGACAAAAGGAAACAGAGTCAAACAATGTCAGATACAGAAAAACTTTGTTTGTATTCAAGCCAAGGCAATTACATCAAGTAACCCTATCTGGGTACAAACTCAAGCTCATAAAAATAAGGAATAGAATAAATAACAAGATCATGAAATTTGGTCCAACAGTGATCAATGAAATTTTGTTCTTTCTTTATTATATCCTCTATTTCTTCTAATGTTGGCTGCATGAGTTGATGTGCTCTCACTTCGTAGTAGAGCTCTTCAGCCTTTATTTCGAAGGCTTCCTCTCTCAATTTTTGTTCCATTTCGTCTATGACCAAATCATCCCAATACGTAGAATCTTTATTCTTGAAATCATCGAATTCTTCGATAAAGTTCTCTGCTTCGTACTGGGCATGAATTCGAAGAGACGAAAGTTGGTCTAAGGATTGCGTAGTAGCCTTAGAATTTCGATGCCAGTAAAGGAGCAATGGAAGTTGGTCCAGGAACATATGAAGTTCTGCTTGGGCAAGGGGATTAAGGACATGGCTCCTAGTCAGAATATCACAAGCCCATTGAAAGTTCTTAAGAGGGACTGCGTCCTCAAGAACATTGAAAGGCAAGTGAGAGAAAGCTGCAAGCAGAAGTTGAGCTTGTTTCCGCTCAACTGGAGTAGGAAATGATGGAGGTTTGTAAGGTGAAAAGACTTCATTCATGGGGAGTGCAAGCCTCAGTTTTTCTGTCCAGCAAAGAGTTGGTGGAGGAGAAGGTATAGATGCTTCTGCTTCAGAAGATGGAGAAGAAGGTGTGGATGCTTCTATTATGGGAGATGGCACGGGGTGGAAGGAACAAAGGCATTAATATAATCAAGCCAGTCAGAAGAACAAATCTTCGCCTTTTTGGCTAAGAATGATGGATTGTACCCTTGTGCTTCTTCTAGGTGCCGGGTAGCATGCATTATCTTTGTAGGCATGGAAGATGTGTACCATGCTACAAGCAGATTCTCCTCCAAACTACGTCGATGGTCAATGGGCACGTAGAGGTAGACCACTGAACTTCGAGCATAAGAAGGAAATTCTAAAGGGTCAGTGAACTCAACAAAATGATGGTTGATTCGTTCCCTCAAATCCCAGGACTCAGGTGTTGACCAGCTTGTCCAGTCAGAAACCCCAGAAGAGGAAGAAGTTGCAGTTTCATCCCATGCAGAGGTTTGCGAAGAAGAGTTTCCCGAGTCCATATTTGCAAATTGCCGAATCAAAGGCTTGAGAGCAGTTCGTTCGAGGTACAAGGAGAGGTTAGAAGAAGAACTTCTTGTGTCTATATCTGTAACTTTTTGAATCGAAGGATTAAGGGCAATGTGCTCGTAGTCCAAAGGTTGATAATTTGCGAAAGCTCCCATGACCTGAATATAGAAAGGCGGACAAAGGTGGCTAATGAATGCGTGGAGATTCTTTCAAGGGGAAGTAGCATTACTCAATGGCTCTTCATATGCTTGATCAGTAGAAAGGGAAGTTGATTTAGCCATGGTCTGTTCGAATACTAAGGTATTGGGATGTTCGACAAATCGAAAGAGAGTTAATGCAAATGATCACCAAACAGGTGACGGTTGTGTTTCCAGAATATGGATTCCATGCACGTTCTAAAAGAGCGGGAAAGCTGTGATCCACTAATATCACCAAGTATTGGGTATATTAGTGCGGGGGGTAATGTTGGCTACATATTTTGTAAAAGCCAATTACAGTTCGACACGTGGCAAAGCAAGGATAGTATGGGGAGACTACTCAAGTCTTCGATCTTGATCGTACACGTGGCAGTGAAAATTGGTTCTCACGTGATCTGAGTAGCACAGGATCAATAAAGAGATACAAGATGACGTGGCTTCAACGGTTGCTCATATTCAAATTCAAATACAAGAGGGAAGTTCAACTGCAAGAAAAGGCGTAGTGGAACTACTTCTAAGGCAGCATGATCAGCAATCATGGAGGAGCAGTTCGACAGTTTGAAGTGCAGTTCGATGGTCATCCTTGAGGAGTATAAATAGCAAGGAGGTCCCCAGAAAAAACCCCCAGACTCAGATCATACAAACCAGTCTTACTTTACATATTTTTTTCCAGTTTTTTACATTACCAAGTCTTTACCTTTCTTGCACTTTAAATACCTGTTCTGCACTTCGATTCATAGGAGTAGTTTCAAGTAGATCGTCACTGTAAACCTCTTCGAGGCTGAGTTTGGATCATTGTAAGTGTTCATTTTAATGAAATACTTCCATTGTTCTTCATGTTAACTGTTATTTTCTCTTAATTTCTCCTAAGTCAAGCCACCAGTAAAAGTCCTCTTCATTGAGGCTGAAAGAACTAAAACACAATCGTCTGATAATTGGTTGGCAATTATAATTTCTGTAAGGACTGATTGATCCTTGCTGGTACGCTCGCATTTACAAAAATACCCTTCGAAAAGCCAAAAAGCCAACATCTAATACTCAACAACAAATGACTACACTACTCCACTTAACAATCAACTTATGTGCCACGACAGTGTGATATTGAGACATCATGAGTCATTAAAGGCATAGTGGACAAGCATGAAGGAACCTATTGAGTCAAAACCACAATTCAGTTAATACAAAAGTAAAGTCCCCTGTACTTGTGCATGCTAGTAAACAAGTCATGAGTACCCTTTGTGTAAAGTGCAATCTCCATATTAGTTAACTATCCACTATAATAGCCCAGTGTAACTCATAATAACACCCAACATATACAGAAAAACTAACCTGTTGCCAAGATTCTCAAAAGTTTTTTTTTTTTTAATAACTGTGCAATGTCCTGATCCATTAAGCTTTCTAATCAACCCATGTAATAAGCATTGGGCCAATGACTTCCAAACCAGACGGTTTTAGGGCACTAGGTGTAAAGACACCCCTACGGCTTAATAACTCGAGTTGAAAAGGTACGAATCCAAACAAGTCATTCTTCTTATTTTTCTTAACTGTGCAATGTCCAAGTCCCTTAAGCTTTCTAATCAACCCATGTAGCAAGTTTTGGGCCAATGACTCCCAAACCAGACGGTTTTAGGGCATTAGGTGTAGAGACAACCCCTACGGGCTTAATAACTCGAGTTAAAAAGGCTACGAACCTAAACAAGTCAAGTGATTTTTTTTTTTTTTTTTTAGAATCTTGGCTCCTCATTTATTCTTTTCTGCAACTCTAGCTATTTCAATGATGTACACCCAGGATTATAATAAAAAGATCACTGCTATGATAGTGTGTTCATGTGAATTAAGACATACTCATGACAATGTACTAAAACCACAAACACAGACAACTCTCCTCCTCGTGCAAACATCGCATGCAAGTATCTATCCAATAAACCTTTTTCATACAAGTCTACTATGCTTGCCAATTAACATATGCAAATATCATCATCCTACTAGTAAAAAGTCACATCAAGTGAAGTAATGCAATCAAGTGAAACAGGTATAAGCATGAATTATGAGCCAAATAGAAATGCACAAAAGAAAATATAAGCCTCATCCCCCAACTTGAATATGGCATTGTCCTCAATGGAAAAGTAAAGAGAAATGAGAGAATATTATCAGAATTGTAGGTGCACATCCAGGTAGGCAGAGAGTAACATATACACACGTCACATTGTTTTTTTTTTTTTTTTTTTTTTTTGTGGAAGAAAAGAAAGAATTAAATAAATGAATAAAAATGACATTAAATTAAATTAACTAAATTATAAAATAAACTAAACTAAACTAAACTATAAAATAACTAAACTACAAAAGAGACTAAAGTATAGAATAAAATAACCTAAACTAAACATTTTTTTTTAATTAATAGAAGAGAAGAAAATAAAATAAAATAAAATAAAAACTAAACTACTTAATAATGAAATGAACAATTACATCATAGAATAGAAAAAATAAATAAATAAATAAATAAAAATAACATCACTAACTAAACAAATAAAATTAAAAATAAAAATAAAATAATCCACAAACTAATGAGAATCAGTAACGAAATAATTTAAACTAAACAAATATAGCAAATTAAAAAAAAAAAAAAACTAAATTAGGATTATTGTTAGCACCATGATATCTGAGTTTTTTTTTTTTTTACGAAAATAGAAAATAGAAAAATAAAAATAAATAAATAAATAATTCGATTTTTTTTAATATATAAATAAAATTATAAATAAAATAATTGTATATTTATTTATTTATATTTAAAATTTATTTATGAATTTATTTACTTAAATAAATTAAAAATGAATTAAAAAATAATAATAATAATAATAAAAATAAAACTAAAACAAAACAAAACATTTTTATTATTTTTTTTTTTTAGAAAAGTTGCCCCGCACTTGGCCGCACCTGCTTTAATAGCAGTGGGCAGACTTCCAATCTCACAAATGTCCCGCACGTGCGGGGCCCAGGCTCCACATGCGGCGATTTGAACCCCCCTCGCGCGATTTTATTTTATTTTTTCTTCGAAGAATCGTCGTCCCACACGTGCGGGGCCCAAGCCGCACGTGCGGCTTGGTTGAGGTTCTCCAGCCCGCACCTGTTTTTAAAGCAGGGGGCAATTTGTTCAAAGTCACAAATTTTATTTTTTTTTAATTTTTTTTTAATATTTTAAATTTGTATTTGTTTACAATTGAACATGTATAACAACAATTTTTTTTTTTTTTTTTAAACACAGAAAATAAACATGAAAGCATGTTTTTTTTTTTTTTTTTTTAACTAACTCTCAGCACCTAACAAAAGGCACCAGAGTTATTGCATAAAGTTGCCATTTCAGAATCCCCCAGGTAATAAAACCCAGCGTAGTTTATAGCCTTCGGGCTAGTACAACCCAAATATACTTAACCATTTCTACCTTCAATTGACATCCGAAATAAATATAGCACATAAGAACATAACGGAATGCCCACTAAAGGTATAATCTTCACGCGAAAACCACGGGTACTACTTTTCTCCCTAACTGTGTTTGTAACTTTCCCTATTCTCCAACAGGGTGACAGACGGTATCCAGAATCGAGGCGCATAAAGCTACCTCAACCTATGGGGCTGCCATACAGAGTTCAAGCCGAGGTAGTTTTGAAGCAATCTCCACACCCCTGGGTATTTAAATCAGACTCTAGTCTCGGAAATCCCAAACCTTTGTGTTCTAGGCTTTGCCATTCGAACTCTAGTTTCCACCGTCTCAGTTGGTCTCCTAGGAACTCACTACAAACACGGTTAGGTGGCTATACCAGACCGTCAGATGCCGTTCGGGCACGGCTAACACCAAAGGAATTACACCTTTAGAGGATTTAAAGTCTCCTAGACGCAAATAAAGCATAACGAGAATAAAGAAAAACAGAATAGCATAGAAGGGAAAGAAAAGAGAATAAGGAATCAATCTATCAATCATAATAAAATGGGTCCATCAAACCCCTGGGTAAAGGAAAATGATCCTTTCTAGTCGAGGAATTTAGTCTCCTATAATCAATGCACACTCGCCACCCAGTAGTGGTTCGTGTGGGAACTAACTCTCCTCCCTCATTCTCAACAACGGTGATGCTCGATTTCTTGGGCACCACTTGTGTGGGACTCACCCACTTGCTATCTGAGATGGGGTATATAACACCCACATCCAACAATTTTAATACCTCATTTTTCACCACCTCTTTTATGTTAGGATTCAGTCTCCATTGCATTTTGCGAGAAGGTTTGGTGTCCTCCTCTAGGTGTATATAATGCATGCACACGGAGTGATCTATCCCTTTCAAATCAGCCATTGACCACCCTATAGCACTCCGATGTGCCACGAGAACACTCATTAACTGACTCTCCTGCTCTACAGTCAAGTTAGATGCAATGATGACCGGTAAAGTATCTTGGGGCCCTAAAAATGCATACTTGAGTGTGGCCGGGAGTGGCTTCAACTCAAGTGTAGGTGGTGTGACCAAAGATGGTATGGCAGGCTCTCTCGACAGAGGAAGAAGTGACTCAAACCGGGCTTTCCATGGAGGAAAATCCGGTGTAGAAGAAGAATTAAGCAAAACATTCACCTCCTCAACTGACCCATCAATATCAAAATTTTCAAACCCAAAATGAGCTAGACAAGCCTCTAAAAGGTCCTCTACAATAATGGAGGGCAAAGTCTCCTCCACAATCTCATCCACAACATCTACTAATAAGCACTCCTCTCTCTCATGAGGTTGTTGGGATGCTTGGAAAACATTAAGTTTCACTTGCATGTTGCCAAATGAAACTTCCATAACCCCGGTCCGACAATTGATGCATGTATTGGCCGTAGCCAAGAAAGGTCGACCTAAGATCACCGAGATTTGTTTCTTAGAACTGGCTACCGGTTCCATATCTAACACCAAAAAGTCAACAGGGAAGTAGAACCTATCAACCTTAACTAGCACATCCTCAATCATGCCACGTGGCACTCTGAGGGACTGGTCAGCCAATTGAAGAGTGACAGTAGTGGGCTTCAACTCGCCAAGCCGAAATTCCTCGTACACAGAGTACGGCAATAAATTGACACTAGCCCCTAAATCTAATAAGGCCCTATCAATGAAATGGTCCCCTATAATGTATGCAATGGTTGGGGCACCCGGGTCCTTAAGCTTAGGAGGTGTGTCATTCAACAAGATGGAGTTTACTTGCTCCGTGAGTAGGACCTTTTGGGACACATGTGTCCTAGATTTACGCTTTTGCGTACAAAGGTCCTTCAGAAATTTGGCATATGATGGTACTTGCTTAATCGCCTTCAACAGGGGGAGGTTGATTTTTACCTGTTTAAAGACATCCATCATTGCCTCCATAGATGCCGCCTTCTTATTAAAAGGTGACGGTGTATCAAGGCATTGGGGAAAGGGTGCCTTAGGCACATATGGAGTGCTAGGGACTAAGTCATCCCTCTTAAGTGTTTCCCCCTCACCCTTGCTCTCATTAGGTGTACCCCCGTGGTCACCCTTCTTAACTCTAGTTGCATCTAGTGCAACTGACTGAGGCTCTAACTCCCTACCACTTCTCAAAGCAACCACCGCCTGCACTTGCTCATGTTGCTTACCATTCCCACCCGAACTCTTTGCCCCGTATTGTCCCTTAGGGTTGGCCACAGTTTGACTTGGTAATTTTCCCTCCTCTCTCCGATTCATGTTGTTAGCCATTTGACCCAATTGGGTCTCTATCTTGGCAATAGAGTGAATGTGGAAGTGAACTATCGGTGCTAACCCCTTAAGTTCTGAGAGAACTTCCAACACCTGAGTCTCAAAGGCAGAGTTGCCCTGAGGAATAGGCAGGGGTTGTGGTTGCCGATACGGTTGTGGGGGTCGATAAGGTTGCGGTGGTCGCTAGGATGATTGGTTAGCAAAATTATTGAAATTTTGCCTTGGTGGTGGAGGATTGTAAGAAGTGCCTTGTGAAGGGGGTCTCCATGAGAAATTAGGGTGATTTCTCCATCCCGGATTATATGTGTTGGAGTATGGGTCATTACCCGGGTTGGAGAATTCTTGAGCCTCGTTCACATGCTCTTGGACTAACTCCGGAAATTGTGATGCCGAAGGGCACTCACTCAAGTCATGAGCAGGGCTCGCATATATAACACATGCCTCACGGAATTGAGGCTGATCTTGCTGGGTAGGGGCATGTCCGGTAGCTAATAAGTGGTCTATCTTGCGGGATAGTGCCTCTACTTGTTGGGCTAACTCTAAGTTTTGCCCGACCTCATAAATGCCCCCTCTTTTCGGGGCTCAAACTACTGGTTGTCGGACTTGCCGGGCTGCGGAGGCGTGGTGAAGGGAATTATCACTTAGGTTCTCAAACAATTGCCATGCCTCGGCATCATTTTTAGACATGAATGTCCCACCACAGGACGAATCTACCATTTGGCGATGCGGCTCAGTTAAGCCATAATAAAATGTTTGAACAAGTTGCCAATCAGGCACTTGGTGGTAGAGACACTGTTGGAGAAGGTCTCTAAGTCTTTCCCACGTCTCATGGAATTGCTCGCCATCCATTTGAGCAAAGTTTGTGATGGCTCGCCTAAGTTGGTTGATTTTACCTATGGGAAAGTACTTCTCCAAGAACTGTTGCTGTAATTGGTCCCAAATTGTGATTGAATTAGCAGGTAAAGAATTTAGCCAGTGTTTGGCTTTATTTTGATCCACTCTCACTCTGTATTTTGATCCCTAATGGATTTTTTTTGCCATAAGACAAAACTTCAGGGAGGTCCTTAAAACTAGTTGTATATTGTAATCATTAATGAAGAAGAAGAAGATACTTTTCATCTCTGATTACTCGATAATTTCCACAAGCACAAATTCCACTTTTATAGGCCCAAAAATTCTTTCACAAAATAAGCCATCTTTTTCCGGTTTATTGGTTTTCAGGGTTTTGTCACCTCTCCAACTATCTCTCCATTAGGTAGGATTTTATTGGCCAATAATCAAAGTGCATTTGACCCAATTGCTTGGAAGCATATCATTTAGTAGAAATTTTCTGACACCTACTAAAGGAACTCTGCTGAAGTGATTGGAATAAATTATTGTTTATATTGTAAGTTAGTGTGTTCTCTAACCTCGTCTTGATCGATATTCAGGTGGTGTTTGGCAAGAACTTTTTTGGGTTTTTTTTAGCTATTTTAGTCACAAAAGACAAAATAGGCTTTTTTAGCCACAAAAAACAAAACATCACATCCAACCCATAATCATTACTCCTCTCTCATAAAAAAACTCAAAAAAGCCAAAAAGCCAAAAACCTTCCCAAACCAAACTTTTAAGCCCAGGCTAAAAAAGCCAAAAAAGTCAAAAAGCCAAAAAGCCAACCCACTTCTCAATCTCATGTATCAGGTTTATACTTGGTATGGAGCCACAGTTGAAATGGATGGTACTACTGAAACTGATTATACAGCAGATGAAGTATGCTGGTTCTCTAAATCAGTTTTGCATCATAAGCTAGTATTATGCTGGCATATTTGTTAACAGTAATATTTCAAAAAGTTTTGCATATGATTCACTGTAATGTGTACATTCCCCCTCAAATAATTTAAAAAAAAAAAAAAAAAAAGGGTTTCTAACCTATTATCCCTAAATTAGGTCTCCATTTTAATTTAAAGGCCACCTTTTCTGAATTTTCTAAATCAAAATTAAAACATAAAATTTTACAACAAAAGAATACACATTACGGCCATACATTATTGCAAGGTTTAGTGTTAGGCGGTTTTTTTTATTATTAAAAAATGATATTTTAAAAAAAAATAGTACTATACATATCTTAATAAAATTTAAATTACTATAATAAATGTACATAAAATGATATTTACCATTACTACTTTAAAATAATAATGCTCGGTCGGATCGCAATTACTATTTTTCCAAGCGTGGCCTATTTAATAAGTGAGCCGAAAAAGCTTTTACAGCCCAACTTTATAAGTTTAAATACTAATCCCAAGTTCTCAAAAAAGTGGGCCAACAGTCTTGTACCCACCCCTAGGCTTGACTTCTCTTTTTGGAAATCTGTTTGGTTTTTCAAAAATAGTTTTTTAAGTTTTTAATTAGTATTTTTATATTTTTTAAAATATTTTAATTTTTTTTTTTTACTTTTTAGATCCACTTAATCTTGGTATAATTAAAAAAATAAAATTTATACAAAAATCTTTGAAAAATTCATTGAATACAATAAAATATGAAAATGTACTGAATTTTCATATTTTTTTTTATATTTTTTATATTTGGTGAGTTTTTTAGAAAAGAAATTCATAAATAAATTATGTGAATCTAAAAAATAAAAAAAAAATTGTAAAATATTAAAAAAATTCACTAAGAAAAAAAAAATACAAAAAACAAACAATAAATTTAAAAATACATAAATCAAATACAAAAAATATATATAAAAATCTATCTATTTATGTGTTTTCATTCTCGATGCATCAATTTAGATAATGTTTTAGATTAATATCAACATAAAGGTGTTTAATTTTATTGTATAAACTAATCGCCTTCAAATAAGACATACGTTGATAAGTATCTAAAAATTATTCCTCCTTTGGACTCTAACAAAAGGACCCAAAAAAACTTAGAAAAGATAGAAGTTTAACTACAAGAAGAACTCTCAGAGATTGAAAATCATCATATTATATATATATATATATTATTAAAAGTAGTATTTTTTTCATGCTTAGGTAACACACATTATAAGAATTTTTTTTTTTTTTCCTAAGAGAGTCACGTCAGCATTTATTTTATTAATTACAAATAGAATTCTACACAAACTCAAATCTAATTTAAATTATACTAACTTTACATATTTTATATGGACTCTATTTAACATATATTTTTTTAATATATTTTTCATCGTAAATTGAGATAATCCACAATAAAAGAGTCACGTCAGCATTTATTTTTTTAATTACAAATAGAGTTCTATACAAACTCAAACTTAATTTAAATTATACTAACTTTACATATTTTATATGGACTCTATTTAATTTACAATTTTATAATTTAATATATATAATATATATCATATAAAATCATTATATGATAATCCAACTACAACATATTTATATTTAATTTTTTTAATAAATTTTATACAATATGTATTTCTACATATTTTTATTTTTCAAATGAAAATTAAAGATAATTTAATAGTTAGAATTACTTTTAATTTTATATTACTAATTCTTTTTTTAATTTAAGTATTATTTTTAATATCAAAATGAGTATTTATTTTACTATCTTATAATTTAATATATATTATACAAAATTATTATATGATAACTACACTTTTATAATATGATAGAACTAAAATTATCAAAATACATAAATAATTTAACTAAAATGTATATATATATATATATATATACATTCAAGTAACAATTTTGTAAAACGAAATAAATAATTAAAATCATACTTCAATTTTAATTTTAAATTAAAATTAAATTTAAAATTATTATTTTATAACGCACATTATACCATCATTGGAAACAAAATATAGTACGTACATTGTAGGGTCAACTGCTAGCATATTATTAAAATTAATATTTTTTTCATGCACATTATAAGGGTTTACTTTTTTCTAAGAGAGCCACATCAATATGTATTTTCTTAATTACATGTAGAGTTCTATAGAAACCCAAACTTAATTTAAATAATACTTACTTTACCTATTTTATATGGACTCTATTTGACAAATATTTCTTTTCCATATATTTTTTTTCTTCTTAATTCTTTCAAGGGTATTAGGAATTTTTTTTTTAATGCTAAATTGTCTTCTTCTTTTTTTTTTTTTTTCCCCTCTTATTTTTTTGTGCATTATTTTATACCCAATACCAAAATTATTCTATATTATGGATTTATCGTTTAAATTTTAGAATGATTCTATGTATGAAATTATACTTCATTTCCTACATTATTTTATATAATCATAACTCACAGGAGGAAAAACCTGTATAACAATGATACTCTCAATGAATCTCTAAAATTTGGATTTATTGCTTAAGTTACTTTTTAAATTGTTGAATAGTAAATTCTTTTATGTTTTGATATCATATCTCAAATGATTAATCTATTCACGTACTGAGATGTATTTATCGTTTTGGATGTTTTCATTAATTTTTTTTTTTTTTTGAGTTTAAATGCTGTTACGTGATTCTTTCTTAGTTAGTCGTTGTTAAATTTCTTTTATATAGTTGATATTTTAATTTAATTAAGAGTGTTTATTTCACAATCTTATAAATTAATATATATGTATATATATATATATATAAAATCATTATATGATAATCCAACCACAACATAAAATAAAATTAAATATATATCTATTTCTACATATTTTTATTTTCTAAATGAATATAAAGAAAATTAAATAGTTAGAATTATTTTTAATTTTATGTTACTAATTCTTCTTATAATTTAACTATTATTTTTAATATCAAAACGAATATTTAATTTACAATTTTATAATTTAATATATATCACACAAAATTATTATGTGATAATTATATTTTTATAATATGATAGAACTAAAATAATCAAAATACTCAAATAATTTAACTAAAATTAATATATGTAAGTATTCAAGTAACAATTTATAGAATGATAGTGTCAATATTATCAAAATAAATAATTAAAAATAATACTTTAATTTTAATTTTAAATTAAAATTATTCTTCTATAACATACATTGTACATCAAATTTTTTTTTTTTAAAAATTGCACGTATATTGCACAGGTCAACTGTTAGTATATATATATATATATTAGTAGTATTTTTCTTTTGTTATGTAGCACATTTTAAAGGCTTACTTTAAAAAAAAAAAAAATCACATCAACATGCATTTTCCATTTACATATAAAATTTTACACAAATTCAATTTTAATTATAATAACCAATTTTATATGGATTCTATTTGAGAAATACTTATTTTTCATCATGTATTTAGGTTTGTCATTGTCAATTTTTTTATATAGTTGATATTTTAATTTAATTATTATGATATTGGAAAAAAAAATCTCAATATACAAATAAAAAAAATAAGACAGAATGTGCTTAATTATATGCATCGCACATATCAAATTAACTTTCTTTTATATTTTTTATTTTTTTCCTATCTTATTAATGTCTTAATATTAATTTATATTTAATTTATTATTTAACATGAAATTATTTATTACAAAATATTTATATTTTATTTAAATTTTATATACATATTTACAATATGTATAAATAATGCCAAAAAAAATTAAAGAAAAAATCAATATTGTACATAATTAATTTATATATTTTCTTCTTAATCCAATCACAACGTATTTATATTTAATCTTTTAAATAAATTTTGTGTAATTCTATTTCCACTTATTTTTACTTGCCAAATAAATATAAAAAAAAATAATTAGAATCACTTTTAGTTTATATTACTAATTTTTTTCTTCTAATTTAACTATTATTTTTAATATCAAAATGAGTGTTTATTTTACCATTTTATAATTTAATATATATCATATAAAATCATTACATAATAATTACACTTTTATAGCACGATAGAACTAAAATTATCAAAATAAACAAATAATTTAACTAAATTTATTATATATAAGTATTCAAGTAATACTTTTATAAAACGATAAAGTTAAGATTATTAAAATTAATAATTAAAATTAAAATTTTATTTTAAATTAAAATTAAAATTATTCTTCTGTAACACATATCATAATATAAAATATCATTATATTAATTAAAGTTAACTTCATTGTGATTTTATGTGAGACATCATATTTCTATAAGTGATTTACTTACACGTGTAGCGTCCAATTTGATGTTGATTGATTAAAATAATGGAACTCAATACTTTTTTTGTTAAATTTTTAGAAGATAAATTAATAAATGTCAAATGATAAATAGTGTGAGTATTATTTTAAAGAATCATGATTCATCGAAAATAATGATATTTGATTTCAGGTTGAGAATATATCCTTTTTTTTTTTACTTTAAAAGAAATTATTTTTATGAGTGTATTTTACATAGGATCACATACAGTGATAAATTTTTGTATCAACCATTAGATTGTTAATATTTGTTATGCATAAAGTATTAAGACTCAAAATTAAATTTTCATTTTAAAAATAAATTTCATACATTATACGAGTCACATACTAGTGGATAATAATAAAAGACTAATTTCAGTTTAAATAGGAGACGCAATTCACTTTGGATTGTGATTCTTATATATCAAACCAATCCTGTCCCATTCCTTCTTAAACTATATATGTATTTGGATTCCCTGATAATTTCATTCTCACTCATCATTACTCTCTCTCTCTCTCTCTCTCTCTCTCTTCAACCATGAAGAAGAACTGTGTCGTCACGCCCTCAAAATAATCCATATAAACCCAACATTTATGACTTCCATAGGCGTAAAAGAATAAAGCATAATTCCATTTATTAGAGTATTCATTACAAAAGTATTACATGTTGACAACAAAAGGAAATCCCCTACAGGCTTACAACTTTCCAAGCCAACACTTGGTTACAAAAAGAGAGTTCTAACTCAAAACACATTAAACCTTTGGCTTGAATTTACATGAAACACCAAAATAACAAAACAACCAAAAGAGTCTTCAACTCCCAAAAACCTTCCAAGCTAAGACCCTGGAGGCGGCATATCACCTGCACTTGAAAATGATGTCCCATATAGGGTGAGCCAAAGCCCAGTAGAGATACGCTAAACCAAATATGAGTAATAACTAAAACATTAGCATTTGATAAATGTTTAACTCATATAAACAAACGTACATCTCTTTCATAATAAATCCATAATTACCAATATGTTTCAACTCCTTTCCGTTTCATTAACCAGGCCAATTCATAAATATGATTCTCTATTCATTCAGACAGTTTATAATGAGACTACAACTCATATTAACAATACTTCGATCATCATCAATTTAAAATGAGACTACAACTCATAACATTAACACTTCCATAACTCAATTCAATGAGACTACATCTCATATTAACAACACTTCAATACTTCAATTATCTACGTTATGCAAACGCAATTAGGATTTCGGGACTTTCACCCTGGACACTCCGGCCAACTTAGTTATCACTAGAGTCCATCCCCTATCTCTTCCCAAACCGGTTTAGGAGTACATCCCCTATCTCCTCCCAAACAATATACATATACAATGTATTTAAATACTTATCATATACAATGATCAAGCAAAGCACATATTCAATATGTTATTCCATCTGTCATATTCAATGACATACTCAATTGATTAGTTTCAATTTACCTAATCATCATGCAGTGTCTACAACAATCAAGACTATCCTCCACCGATAGCTCAAAGCAATTACTTCTAAACAGATAATAAATTATCAAACAGATAAATTATCTACAATTTCAAAGGTGAGTGATTAATCAATCCAACTCCACCATTCAATCTCATAATCTCCCAATTGCATGGTTTTCAACTCAATTTCATATTCTCATACTTCCCGGATTAATTATACAAATTAATCAATTTCATTAAATTAGGGCTTTTTTCCCCTTTTCTCAAATATTGCACCCAAGGCCAAATTTCATCAATCAAACCCAATAATTCCATTTTAGGGACCACTCATACACTTGGGACCCCAAAAATAGAAAACCCCTCTTTTATAATTTCAATTTCAAAACCCTAGCTTCACTCAACAACCCCAAACAACACCATCTATACAAAATACATAATATCTATGTCAAAACTCATAGAAAGGAGTAGGTTATCCCTACCTCAAGTGAAGAGACCCAAAGGAGATGATGGAAAAACTCGAAAGTGCTCCAAATCCAATGTTTTTCGGATCAAAGCGAAGCCCACACCAAGCTCTACCACTTTAATAAAGGCACAAGGGTTGGGTCTCACTAAACCAAGATCAAAATGTAGAGAGAGAGAGAGTTCTAGAGAGAGGAGCTCTCAAATTAGGGTTTTGGAAAGCTAGAGAGAGAGAGAGCCGAAAAGTGATTCAAAAATGGCTTCTCTTGGACTGATATACATCACAGTCCGCTCGAGCGTCAGACACAGACTCCCGCTTGAGCGTGAAAAGCGCCGTTCGAGCGTCGAATGCACACTTCCAGAAGTTCTGCAGACGAAGGTCCCCGCTCGAGCGTGGAAGTGGACGCTCGAGCGTTCAATGTCCTGCAGGAAAAATACTGAAGGTTGAAAAATCCCGCTCGAGCGGAGGAGCAAAAGCAAAACGGCCCGCTCGAGCGTGAAGGCCAAAATCTGGGCACCAACTCTTTGTTTCAAAACACTACCAACCTGTTTCAAACCTGCCCAACACAACCCAAAACTCAAATACAAAGATTTAAAGGGCGGAGACACAATAGAGACAACAACAATCATCTACGGAATCTATAGCGATCCCGGTTTTCCCCGTTATGTATTATATTTCGGACTCTGGGAACTCGACTCTCCCAAGGCCCTTAAATCTGGCCTGTTTGTTCCACATAACGGTATTGCCCTGCCCAGTCGAATAAAGCTGAACCCGACTAGGTTGCAAAACTCCCAAAGAAGCCCCTGGCTGGGTACAGAAACGTTTGATATGACCTGGCTGTTACACACCCAACAAGTAAGTGGCTCCCAAGTACGAGACTGGTTCAAAATCTGAACTGATGGGGACCCCAACGACTGCTTCCCCAATGAGCATTCGATCGATCCAAAACCTGGTCGGCTAGATGATTCTGGTGGTGCAACTACTGGTCAACTGCAACCCTGCCCTCTTCCTCTGTGGGCAAGCCGAAGACTTATGGCCCAGTGACCAAATTTGAAAAACCAGCAGACCCCCTACTCTAGACTGGCCTGAAACCTAACCTCTCTGGACCTCCCAACCGAAGAGTCCGAAACCCTGACGAAGAAAAGGATTTAGCTTGGGACTGAGCATGCGCTCGCCTCCACCTCTTACTGAGCCTAGAGTGCTTATGAACCGTAGGAATTACCGAGATGGCCTCCTCCCTAACCCGACAACACTCACAACCATGGCCTCCTCCCTATTTTGCCCCATAGCTAGTACCGGTGCCTCTACATGAGCTGCCGCCTTAACAAGCACACTATAGCTCCTATGCCAAGACCCAGTAATCCTTTCTTGGATGTCGTCACACAGCCTACTCTCAAACTTAACAACGCAATTCCTCCGTCTCCACTAATTCTGGGCAAATCTCGACAGGTTAGCAAACCATACTTCAAACTGTACCAAAGGTGTAGTACCTTGGCGGAACTCCACAAATGTTTCCGTAACTCTTCCCGTGTGGAAGTGGGAAATCACTACTTCCTCGTCTAGGATCCTAGTAAAAGTAACAAAGGTTTAGCACATTATCAAAGTGCCGAAGCTATTTCACTCGCGTCCTAACACAATGGACAACATAATTCATTCCACGTAAACACATAATCACTTAAGCATTTACGACTTTCATCTCCGGATAATACCATCCCTGGCGTTGCTAGAGTTCCAATCAGAAACGGAGTGATCAAGTGCCTTTCAACAGGACTCCCAAAACCCAAGGATCCAATCAACATCCTAGAAACTAAGTTTCATACCCATATAGTCACATAACATGTTATCACATAAGCATATAACATCATACATAAGTCTCTAACAAGCGAGACAAACCCACTGTGGTACTAACCACTTCCCACTACCCAAAGTATTCAAACCCGGTACCTTTGATACCAAGTTGTAACCCCTCAAAATAATATAATCCCAACATCCAACAGTTCTATATACCTGATAGATAAGTCACGTTTCCATACATACATCAGAGTTAATGTTACAAAAGAGTATTTCATATAAGTTATAATGTTTACAAAGATAATAGAATGCCCTGCGGGCTTACATCTTTCCAAGTTGCTACTTGGTTACACAAAAGAAGAGTTTTAACTCTTTTACAAATAAAGCCCTCGGCTTGCATTTACATGTAATCAACCAAACAAATAACAAGCAGAGCCTTCAACTCCTAAAACCTCCCAAGCAAAGATCTTGAACTTGGCACGTCTCCTGTACCTGAAAATGGTGTCCCAATAGGGTGAGCCAAAACCCAGTAGAGATAAACTAAACCCAATATGAGAAATAATAAAACATTATCACTTGATAAAAGACTAACACTGTGGACCAACTCACACCCTTCTCATACCCCAACAACAATTACAACCAGGTTTCAATCCCTTCCCTTATTTATCCAATTCAATTACTAAGTATGGTTCATTATCTAACCAAACAATTTAAACGAGACTGCAACTCGACTTATTAACACTTCCGTTATCCGCAACTCAAAATGAGACTACAACTCATGTAATTAACACTTCAAAAGTCAACTTCATTCATGCACTTCAATTTATAAGGTTTCGGGATTTTCACCCCGGACACTCCGGTCAACTTAGTTTTCTATAGAGTACATCCCCCATCTCCTCCCAAATAAAGATACATATACAATGTATTTAAACATGTAATCACCTATGGAGTACATCCCCATCTCCTCCCAAACAAAATACATATAAGCACATGTGGAGTACTCCCCCATCTCCTCCCAAACAAAGAATACATATACAATGTATTTAAACATATAACCAAATACGGAGTACATCCCCTATCTCCTCCCAAACAAAGAATACATATACAATGTATTTAAGCATATAACCACACATGGAGTACATTCCCTATCTCCTCCCAAACAAAGAATACATATACAATGTATTAAACATATAATCAAATACGGAGTACATCCCCTATCTCCTCCCAAATAAGATACATATACAATGTATTAAAGCAAATAAGCACATCTGGAGTACATCCCCCATCTCCTCCCAAGCAAGAATACATATACAATGTATTAAACTCATCATCTTATACCATGGTCAATTAAGGCACATATTCAATGTGTTCTTCCCACTATCATAATCAATGAATATTTCAAGTGATTAGTTTCAGTTTGCCTAATCATCATGCAGTTCTACAACAATCAAGACTATCCTCCACCGATAGCCCAAAGCAGTTATTTCTAAACAGATAAATGAATTTACCAAACAGATAAATGATCACATTTTCCATAGGTGGGTGATTTATCAAACCAACTACACCAATCAGTTCCCAATTCCATCCAATTTCATGATGTTCAAAACAATCTCATATTCCTCACAATTACCAAATTAATTACACAAATTAATTATTTAAATTTAATTTGGGCATTTTCTCTCTTTTCTCAAACATTGATCCTAAGACCAAATCTCACCTATCAAAACCCACAAAACCTCATTTTAAGACCTCATATACTTATGGAGCTGAAAACACAAAACCCCTCTTTAATATAACACAAACCTCAAACCCTAGCTTCCCAAATCACCAAATTCCAACATCTATACTAAATGATTAATATTTATGTTAAAACGCATAAAAAGGAGTAGATCATCCCTACCTCAAAGTTAGGAGCTCAAAAGAGATGAAGAGAAAAACCCAAGATGCTCCAAACGCGAGATTTTTCGGATCAAAAGATAGCCCAAGCCAAGCTCAACTTTCTTACAAAGGGACTAGGATAGAAGAGCTATAGATCAAGAGTATTTGTAGAGAGAAGGGGAGTGTGAGAGAGAGAGAGAGTCGGATCTAGGGTTTGGAAGTGAAAAGAGATGAAAAAGTGAGGGAGAAACACGCTGCTGCAACTGATATACTCGAGGCTCGCTCGAGCGAAGGAATGGTTGCTCGAGCGACCAGACACAAACAAACCTCGCTCGAGCGCACAAAGCCTCGCTCGAGCGAACAACACGAAGCTTCAGGTCTGCAACCCAAAAGCACGCTCGAGCGAAGGACCGCTCGCTCGAGCGAAGAAACTCAAAACATAGGGCTCGCTTGCTCGCTCGAGCCAAGAATGACAACCTTTAGGTCCAAACTGGACGCAGACGCATGCTCGAGCGCAAGAGACACAAAACCAAGGTTCGCTCGAGCGAAGGAACAAAGACCTGGACAGCAACCATATGTTCCAACACCCAACCAACCTGTTCCAATCTTACCCAACACATCCCAAAACTCAAATGCAAAGTATAAAAGGATGGAAACAAGAATAAAACAAAAACCAACCACTAGACTCGAGTCCGAAATATAATACATAACGAGGAAACCGGATCACTATAGATTCCGTAGATGATTGTTGTTGTCTCTATTGTGTCTCCGCCCTTTAAATCTTTGTATTTGAGTTTTGGGTTGTGTTGGGCAGGTTTGAAACAGGTTGGTAGTGTTTGAAACAAAGAGTTGGTGTCCAGATTTGGCCTTCACGCTCGAGCGGGCCGTTTTGCTTTTGCTCCTCCGCTCGAGCGGGATTTTTCAACCTTCAGTATTTTTCTGCAGGACATTGAACGCTCGAGCGTCCACTTCCACGCTCGAGCGGGGACCTTCGTCTGCAGAACTTCTGGAAGTGTGCATTCGACGCTCGACGGCGCTTTTCAGCTCAAGCGGGAGTCTGTGTCTGCGCTCGAGCGGACTGTGGATGTATATCAGTCCAAGAGAAGCCATTTTTGAATCACTTTTCGGCTCTCTCTTCTCTAGCTCTCTCCGCTCCTCTCTCCTAAAGCTCCTAATCCTCTATTGAGAAATCCTCTCTCTAGAATCTCTCTCTCTCTACTTTTTGATCTTGGTTAGTGAGACCAACCTTTGTGCCTTTATTAAAGTGGTAGAGCTTGGTGTGGGCTCGCTGTGATCCGAAAAACATTGGATTTGGAGCACTTTTGAGTTTTTCCATGATCTCCTTTGGGTCTCTTCATTTGAGGTAGGGATAACCTACTCCTTTCTATGAGTTTTGACATAGATATTATGTATTTTGTATAGATGGTGTTGTTTGGGGTTGTTGAGTGAAGCTCAGGGTTTTGAAATTGAAATTATAAAAGAGGGTTCGGGTCCAAGTGTATGAGTGGTCCCTAAAATGGAATTATTGGGTTTGATTGATGAAATTTGGCCTGGGTGCAATATTTGAGAAAAAGGGAAAAAAGCCCTAATTTAATGAAATTGATTAATTTGTATAATTAATCCGGGAAGTATGAGAATATGAAATTGAGTTGAAAACCATGCAATTGGGAGATTATGAGATTGAATGGTGGAGTTGGATTGATTAATCACTCACCTTTGAAATTGTAGATAATTTATCTGTTTGATAATTTATTATCTGTTTAGAAATAACTGCTTTAGGCTATCGGTGGAGGATAGTCTTGATTGTTGTAGACACTGCATGATGATTAGGTAAATTGAAACTAATCAATTGAGTATGTCATTGAATATGACGGATGGAATAACATATTGAATATGTGCTTTGCTTGATCATTGTATATGATAAGTGTTTAAATACATTGTATATGTATATTGTTTGGGAGGAGATAGGGGATGTACTCCACAGTTTGGAGGAGATATGGGATGTACTCCTAAACCGGTTTGGGAAGAAATAGGGGATGAAAAATAAATTTCATACATTATACGAGTCACATACTAGTGGATAATAATAAAAGACTAATTTCAGTTTAAATAGGAGACGCAATTCACTTTGGATTGTGATTCTCATATATCAAACCAATCCTGTCCCATTCCTTCTTGAACTATATATTGTAGACACCCCATTTTTGACCGACCTTAAGACTCAGACGTTACCGATTGAGCGCTTGGTGATGTTGCATATTGTGCTCGTTCTGAGGTTGCGGAGTCTCGGTTGCGAGCCTTGCCTCCAGACTTCCGGACTCTTTTGTGCTTTTCTTCGGTTTGCGAACCAGGCTCTGTTTTCTCTGTTTTCTCTTCCCGAAAGGAGGGAGAGGTCTCGTAGATCATCACTCAATGGCCGTGGGCTACGTTTCGTGGTCATAGGCCATTTTTCCATTTCGGAGCCCGGTTCCCGGTTTTCGGAGCCGTCAGGCCGTATGCCTTGGTTCGGGACCGCTTAACCACCTCCGTTTGCCCCGGTTTTTTGGCACTTATCTTATTTACTCCCTTTTGAGGGACACTGTGGTCCGAGAGAAAAACTTCGTGGTTGAGCACCACTCCCGGTGCCTAACAGCCCACTTTCGGGGCCCCAAACTGCGTGTTTCGGCTCCCGAACCTTCATTCTACATTTTTGGGCTCCGACCCGAACTTGAGATAGTCATATTTTGAACTCCTTTTCATGTTTGATTAAGGACCTCTTGATGTTTGACATCTCCATCTATCACTTGCTTCTTTACCCCTCCATTTTCCCCTTTTCTTGCACGATAGTTTAGGCCTACTTGTATTTATTTTCGTGGCTTGATGTAAACTAGAAAGTGTCTTATTTTGAGCCTCTCTTCAACTTTGTTGAAGGGCTCTCGGCCATTTGGGACCCGCAACTATCACTTGCCCCTTTAGCTCACCTTTTGGCCATTTTGGGGGGAATTTTGAATCCGAATTTCCCCCCCTTTTTTCCCCCTCTTTTCCATCCCTTTTTGTCTATAAAACCAGAGCTCCAGCTGCATTTTTTTCTGGGTTAGAAACTTTGTTTGAGTCTCATATATACAATCTCTCTCTCTCTATATTTCAAGCACCAAAACCCTAAAAGTCCTACACCATTTCTTCACCACCACCTAGCACCACCACCACCACTCCATTCCAGGGGCTTGGAGGACCTTCTCAGAGGCTAGAAGTACTGTATTTTGGACCAAGAGGCTGCTAAAGTTTGGTTCTTCAAGGGTGAGTCTCGTTTTTCCCTTTTTTTGCTCTTTTCTTGGTCTATATCTTAGCCGTTCTTGCTTATACATTTGAGCTCCGACCAAACTGAAAGTAGTATTTTTTTGAGCTCTATTTCATCTTTTATTAAGGGTCTCTCACTGTTTGAGACCCCCTTTTGGTACTTGCCTCTTTAGCCTTCTTTGTGCCATATTTTTGCATGATATTTTTAGCCTATGTGTAGTCTGTTTTGAGCTCTGATGTAAACTGTGAATAGGCTTATTTTGAAGAGGGCTCATCCTTTTTTGGGACCTCCATGTGTCACTTGCCATTGAACCCCTCTTTGGTCCCCATTTTTGCATGATTTATTAGCCTATTGTGTCTCTGTTTTTCGACCCTGAGAAGAACTGAAAAGGGTCTTATTTTGACCCCCTCTCCATGTCTCATTGAGGGTCTTTGGCTGTTTGAAGCATGCTTTGTATACTTTGTGTTATAACCTCTTTCGGGCCCTATCTTGCATGACATTTTGAGCTTATTTGTATTTTGTTTTGGGGGTTGCCATAAACTGTAAGTGGTCATATTTTAGGCCCCTCTTCAACATTGTAGAAGGGTCTTTTTCTGTTTGGGCTTTACATCTACCACTTGCTTCATTGCCTCTCTTGCGGAGCCATTTTTGTATGCTAATTTAGCCCTACTTGGGCCCACTGTTTGGCCTCACTCTAAACTGTAAAAATACTTGTCTCGGGCTGCCTTGCTTCTGTCTTTCATTTCATGTTCAAATTATGTTTGCATTGTATAGCTATAGGCCATTTCATGCGCCAAAATCCGTGTTTCGGGACTCGTTCCATGCATCGGGCTTCATTTCACCGGGTTTCGGGGCTGTTTTGCATCATTTATTACCTCTGGTTTTTGCATTATAGTATGCCATATTCCATGTTTCGCCATGTCTTGTTAGAGTGGCATTCCGTGCCGTAGGTTCGGTCCTCGGTTTGCGTGCACGCGTGCACGCATCTCGAGTTGTTTCATTTTCATCTTATGGCCTCCTATGTGAGTGTGGCCGAGGTCCACTTGTGTTGGTGTAAGCCCATTATGCATTGCGTATGCCATTTCATTCCATAGCATTGTGTATGCTAGGTTGCATATTAGAGCATTGTGTATGCCATGTCGCATCGAGCATTGTGCATGCCATTTCCTAGCATTGTTCATGTTAGGTTGTATCTTAGTTGCATTCATGCATATCATGCATATTTGCATCGTGTTCGGGATAGGAGTTAGCCCGGACACGGGAAATGAGGTACGTTCCGTACTCCGAGTGACGGAACGTGTCTTAATTCCCCAGTCACCGACACTCCGGATTATCCATGATGGAGTTAGGTTTTGTCGTATTTTCATATGCATTCATTTCATATTGAGTTGTGCAATTCGACTCCTCGGCCATCATGCATCGATATGCGTGATTGGTGGCACGAGGATCGAGACATGCATACATTTGTGAAAATACATTGCCATGCCCCTTTCCTGCTCTCTGTTGCAGCAAAATGAAGAATCAGCAACTTTTCGGAGCTTGGCACGCATTTCAAGAACAGGTGCAAACAGAGGCTAATTGGGGCATCGTCATGGATTTCCGCACAAAGGCAACCCGAACATGCATCATTCATCACCCGGAGCGGAATCAAGGCAGTCCCTGGCTTGCATGCCAGTTTTACAGCTTTCTTAGTTAATTTGTTAATTAATTAGGAATTTGTACATTATTTGGACTGTATTATTTGGACTGTACTATTCTTTTATTCGGGACTGTATATTTATTCGGACCCTCTGCGCGAGGGCATAATTGTAATAAGTGTGCGTGCGTGTGATGTATGTCTTCCAACCCCACGTCTTTTTTCCCTTTTATTTACATGCTTATGATGGTTAGATTAGGGCATGTTTCAATTAGCATACAGTATGATAGCATGTTTGCATTCATTCATCTGTCTTGCATGCACCGGGCTCGGCGCATCATACTAACTGCATTTGTATTTCAATTCCAAGTTGAATACATGTTAGCTGTAGCATTCCATATGCCATGTTTAGATAGCCGAGCCTGCTATAGTTACATTTTTGCATGTGTTGCATTAGGCATTTCTGTATACTTAGGATCATGCATGATTTCTAATGTAGTTTCTGTTTTGGCTTGGAGTACTCGGTGAGTTTTTATGCTTTAGCATCCTTGCATGCGTATGAGTGACTGCCATGATAGCATGCTTACCATGAGGCTCTTTGCTTATGTGATATAACTGCCTGAATGCCTGTGGGTGGAGGTTGGGTTACTTGGATTGGAACAATTCATCAAAATGTTTGTTTTAAGCCCACTAGATAGTGGCAAAATCATGTTTTCTTAAGCCCACCCGAGGGTGGCAAATCCACGTCTTAGCCTACTTGCGATTAGCACCATCAAACCATTTTCCAAACAAACAAACATGAAGTGTTTGTTCCAATTCAGGTGATCCAGTCTATACTTGTATGCTGTGCGCATCACATAGTAAATCTAGGCTAATAACCGGAATAAGAATGCACAATGTTTTCAAAATAAGATATCATGGTTAGTAGAGGCCGGTCTTTGACCGGGCGAGCGGGGGTGCTCACGAAGTGACCTTCCCCAATCGTACCCAAGTTCCCGAGCCGAGGCAACTTTGGTGATGACGGACACGTGGCCTTCGGCACCGAGTCAGGGTTTCCTAAATTTCCCATTAAAAAAAAACATTTAGGTGGCGACTCTGTATCTGGCAAAGCAGTCCATGTTTGGCACTTCTTTTCAAAAAATCTGTTTTCAAAATCGATTTGCCGGATTTGGACTCTTTGGTTCAAGATTAAGAACCGTGACATTTGAGTCCTTGAACTGTAGTGACCCCAATATGAACGGAACGGGGACTTAACCCTCCCGGGGCGTTCGGGGACGTTTACATATATGTATTTGGATTCCCTGATAATTTCATTCTCACTCATCATTACTCTCTCTCTCTCTCTCTCTCTCTCTCTCTCCAACCATGAAGAAGAACTGTGTTGTCACGCCCTCAAAATAATCCATATAAACCCAACATTTATGACTTCCATAGGCGTAAAAAAATAAAGCATAATTCCATTTATCAGAGTATTCATTACAAAAGTATTACATGTTGACAACAAAAGGAAATACCCTACGGGCTTATAACTTTCCAAGCCAACACTTGGTTACAAAAAGAGAGTTCTAACTCAAAACACATTAAGCCCTTGGCTTGAATTTACATGTGACACCAAAATAACAAAATAACCAAAAGAGTCTTCAACTCCCAGAAACCTTCCAAGCTAAGACCCTGGAGGCGTCATATCACCTGCACCTGAAAATGATGTCCCATATAGGGTGAGCCAAAGCCTAGTAGAGATACGCTAAACCAAATATGAGCAATAACTAAAACATTAGCATTTGATAAATGTTTAACTCATATAAACAAACGTACATCTCTTTCATAATCAATCCATAATTACCAATATGTTTCAACTCATTTCCGTTTCATTAACCAGGCCAATTCATAAATATGATTATCTATTCATTCAGACAATTTATAATGAGACTACAACTCATATTAACAATACTTCGATCATCATCAATTTAAAATGAGACTACAACTCATAACATTAACACTTCCATAACTCAATTCAATGAGACTACATCTCATATTAACAACACTTCAATACTTCAATTATTTACGTTATGCAAACGCAATTAGGATTTGGGACTTTCACCTTGGACACTCCGGCCAACTTAGTTATCACTGGAGTC
>JAPPVO010003133.1:0-19961 GCA_030407325.1 Camellia japonica
GCCGATATGCCCCATTGTCGGCAACCGAGATGATTCTATCAGGCCCCTCCAAGTTTGGGCCAAGTTTTCCCTCCCTAGGGTCCTTCTTGTTGCCGACGACCTTTCTTAGGACAAGGTCCCTAACCTTAAACTCTCTTAGGTTGACCTTCTTGTTGTAAGCCCTAACAAGTTGTTGCTGGTATGCCCCCAGCCGAATTGCTGCTCTCTCTCTCTCTCTTTTCTCCTCTAGCAGGTCCAAATCTCGGGCCAAGAATGCCTCATTAGTCCTATTCTCTACTCCCTGAGTTCTGATCCCAGGGATGCCGACTTCCAATGGGATAACTGCTCCAGTGCCATAAGCCATGGCAAATGGAGATTCCCAGTTGATCTTCTCAGCGTAGTCCGATATGCCCAAAGTACATTAAGCAACCCTTCCACCCATTTTCCCTTTGCTTCTTCCAACCTCTTTTTGATCCCATCCAAGATAGTCATATTATATGTTTCTACCTGACCATTGCTCTGAGGGAAATTTCGAGTGGAATAATAGTTCTTGATTTTGTACTTTGCACAAAAGTTTTTGATTAGCTTACTGTCAAACTGTGTACCATTGTCTGCTATTATTACCCTTGAGATCCCAAACCTGGTGATAATGTTCTTCCATATGAAGTTTTTCACATCAATATCTCGAATCTTCGTAAGGGTTCAGCTTCTACCCACTTTGTGAAGTAATCAGTTGCTACCAATGAAACTTCATTTTGCCCAATTGCTTGGGGCAGTTGTCCAACAAGATCCATGCCCCACTGGACAAATGGCCAAGGGCTGGATACTAGGTTCAAATCTACTGCTAGTTGATGTATCAAAGGTGCAAACCTTTGACACTTTTCGCACTTTCTAACATAGGCTTCAGTATCCTTCTGCATGTAGGGCCACCAGTACCCCTGAATAATGGCCCTATGAGCAAGTGATCTGCCTCCAGCATGGCTTCCACATACCCTTTCGTGTATTTCATACAAGAAGTCTTCAACTAGGAATGGATGCACACATCTCAAAAGGGGACCAATGAAGGATCTCCTGTAGAGATGGCCATCTGCTGTTAGGCTGAACCTGGCCGACTTCAATCTAGTCTTATGTGCCTCTTTTCGGTCATTTGGCAGCTTACCATCCCTAAGGAACATCACTATTGCATCCATCGAACGTGGACCCATCTCCACACACATTGCTTCATACTCTGTGATCAGTAGTTCCACACTTGGGCCTAACAAATAATCAACCATTATTGTCCTTGCCTCTCTTGATTTCATTGCACTAGCCAGGTTAGCCAAGGCATCAGCATGACTGTTATCATCTCGGCTAACTTGCTGTAGTCATCAATCCTGGAACAATGCTAGCAATCTAATAACTTCTTTGACATAGGATATTATTCTTTCATCTTGGGCTGCATACTCGCATATTGCTTAATTCACAATAAGTTAGGAGTCACAGAAGACTACCACTTTATCGACTTCCATTACTGCTGCTAACTTCAACCCTGCGATTAGTGCCTCATACTCTACTTCATTGTTTGAGGCCTTGAACCCTAAACGAATAGACTGCTCTAACATTTTCCCATCTGGCAATACTAACACTACTCTTGTCCCTGCTCCTTGACGGTTTGAACTTCCATCAACAAACAGGCGGAATGAGTCACCGATGTAGATGTCTCAGGGTTTTGGTTTCTCTTCTTTCTTCTGTTTCGCTTGAGTGGGGTTCTTTGACCCCAATTGGGTTTCTTCTTGCTCTCCTGGGCACCCCAAGCCGCGGCTCACCGGAGTCCGACATGGGATGGCACCGAGTGTGAACTCAGCCACAAAGGTGGCCAAAACTTGGCCCTTAATTGCTATTCTGGGCCTAAATTCCAAGCTATATTGGCCCAACACTACTACCTATCTGGCTACCCTGCCTGTCAGATCTCCTTGCTACAACAGAGGCTACAAAGGATGCTCAGTTAGTATCACGATCTTGTGGGCTTGGAAGTAATGATTCACTTTCTTCAAAGCCATTACCAAGGCTAGTGTTAATTTTTCCAAGGGTAAGTACCTGGTCTCTGCGCTTGCTAGGGTTTTACTCACATAGTATACTGCCCTTTGTTCTCCTTTCTCTTATCTGATTACCACTGCACTCACTGCGAGCTCTGAAACTGCCAAGTATAAGAACAGTCCCTCTCCAAGTACTGGATTTGACAAAACTAGAGCCGTTGTCAGGTACTTTTTCAAGTTGGCCAAGGCGACTTTGGACTCATCCATTCACAAAAAATCTATGGCCTTCTTTAACAAACTAAAAAATGGTTTGCACTTATCCGAACTTCTGCTTATAAACCTGTTCAAGGCTGTGGCCCTTCCAATCAACATCTGCACTTGTTTTGCCGATATCGGGCTTTTCAAGTCAAGGATGGCCTTGATTTGATTCGAGCTTGCTTCAATGCCCCTTCTAGTAACCAAGTATCCCAAGAACTTACCAGACTCGACTCCAAATGCGCATTTTGAAGCGTTGAGTCAGAACTGATATGTTCTCAGGATACCAAAAACTGCCTTTAAGTCAACCAGATGATTCTCAAGCATTGAGTCATCAATGTATACTTCTACTGTCATGCCAATCAAATGTCTAAACATCTTGGTTACTAACCTCTGGTAAGTTGCTCCCGCATTTTTCAACCCAAAGAGCATCAATCTATAGCAGTACAGCTCTTTTGAGGTAATAAATGTAGTCTTCTCCTCATCAGGGAATACGTTGCTATTTGGTGGTCTCCCCTGTAAGCATCCAGGAAGCTCATCCTTCCATGCCCTGAAGTGGCATTTATTAATTGATCAATCTTAGGCAGTGGAAAACTGTCCTTGGGACAAGCCTTATTCAGACTGGTGAAATCAATACAAAGCCTCCACTTTCCGTTCTTCTTTTTCACTACCACAGTGTTGGATAGCCAAGTAAGGTAGTTCACCTCGCGAATGGCTTTGGCTTCCAGCAATTTGTCTACTTCCCCCTCAACTGCCTCAACATGCATCAACGTCGGCATCCTCGCTCGCTGGATAACAGGTTTAGCCGACCTGTCTACATTGAGCATATGGCATATGACCTCGGGTTAGTGCCTGGCATCTCGTATGGCGTCCATGCAAATACTTCTATGTTGGCTCGTAAGAAAGCTTCCAATTCCCTTTCCTCATCCTCGGCCAAACTTGAGCTGAGAAGGAAGAAGCGTTCCTCATCTTCTTCTTTCTCGGCTAGCTCTTTGCCAACGTCATCCAAGACCTCTATGTTCTCGTCTTTAATTTCTACTGTTTCTGCCTCTCGCACGTTGCAGGTGGATTTCATTACTGCCATGGAGCAATTTTTTTCTTGCACTTGATCCCCTCTAACCTTTTCAATTCCATGTTCCATTAGGAATCGCAACAGCTGGTGCAATGTTGAGAGAACAGCCCTTATTATGTGCAACTATGGTCTTTCCAAGATAACATTATAAGGGGAGGGGGTGTCAATTACTGTGAACTCTGTGCTTACCTTCTTGGTTCCTGCCTGCACCTCCAAAATTATTGCTCCCAGAGGCCATGTTGGCGCTCCATTAAACCCGACCATTGGGCTGTCGAACTGCTCCAAATCATCTCGATAGAGGCCGAGCTCTTTGTAACATCTGACATACATGATGTCACAAGAACTGCCTTGGTTGATCAAAATGCGCCTTACCTAGCATTCTCGGATCTTGAGGGTTACTACTAGAGCATCATTGTGTGGATGTTGTACCATGTCTAGGTCTGCTTCATTAAAAGACACCATCGGTCCCCGGTACTCGTTTGTCCTAGGTCTCTTTTGCTGGACCTAACACACATGTTGTAAGTGTTTCACCTTCTAAGTCTCTCATCGTATATCATTCTCATTTACTTTTGAGTGGATCACATTGATCACCCGAGGTTCTGCGTGCTACGGTTGTGGCGGAGGTGGTGTTGTTGGTGCCTAGGGCAATCTTGCTTGCTCTTCTCTCGTTCTGTTATCATCTACTAGGTCCCTCAAGTAACCCTGTCTGGCCAGATCTTCCAAATGCGTCTTCAAAGCTCTGTACCCCTAAGTCAGGTGTCCATCCTCATTGTGGTAAGCACAGTGCTGTCCAAGGCTTCTCCCCATAAATTCGCCAGGAATCTTCTCCGGCGCTCTATAATATGGCTAGTTCCTAATCCTTTCTAGAACTTTATAAACTGGATTCGGAACACAGTTGTGACTATCTGTGCAGCCCTCAACCCTGTTTCTTGCCTGTTAAATCCAATATTACCTAAGCTTCGCTTCGATAAGCCATTTCTTTTCTCTTCGTTCCCGATGTATCCTCTTCTGCTCTGGCATATTTCTCGATCCTTGCCATGAGGTCCTCCATACTTTTTGGTAGAGTCTTTGCGAGTGACTTTCGAAGCGTGCAATCATCCTCCAAGCCGTTCTTAAAAGACACGACCGCCAGCTCCTGGTTACACCCCGGTATTCGGTTGAACACCTCATAATACCTTTTGGCATAAGCTCTGAGGCTTTCACCCTCGCCAATTTTCAGAGCCATCAGGGAGTCTACCCTTAATGGTTGTAACTTGTTTGCAACAAACCTGGCTAGAAACATCTTGGCCAGGCCTACCCAACTTTTCACAGTTCCTTTCAGCAACTTGTGAAACCAATCTGATGCGATTTCCCCAAATGATGAGGAGAACACCTTGCATAGCAACGGTTCGTTCCCAGTATACAGAGCCATTGAATTCAGGTATAAACCGACGTGAAAGTTTAGATCAAAATTACTGTCATGTACCTAGAACCTCGGCATATGGAACTTTTTTGAGTTCTCAAACCTATCCGACTCTATTGAGAACGGCGTTCTCTACTTGACGGGGGATATGACCTCGGCATTCTGCCGCTTCCTCTGGAGGTAGTCCCTTAAATCCTCCTTAGTCCAACTAGGAGCTCGACTGTCAACGGATTTCAGTCTTTTTGGTGCACTGCTCCTGGTGTCGTTATGTGTCCTCTTGGACTTCTCTTCATTCACCGTGTCAAAACAAAGTTCCTTCCCTTGAACATGCCGATGTTCCTTGACATAAGTTCCCTTGGTACAAGGCGTCCTCTGAGACTCTCCTCTCATTGACTCTGCTCGCCCGGCATCCCGTGAAGGCCGATGTGAGCGTTCCTTCACCTTATCATGCTGAGAGACTACTGGAATTGCTTTCTGCCCCCTTTTTTGGGTGTCATTCTTGGCCGCTGGAATCAGCGTGTCCTTCAATGGAAACGGTGGTTGCATGACGTTGTTCTGCATCATGAAGTTGACAATCGATTGCAGGTCTGCCAATTTGTTTGCCATTCCCTTTATCTCGTCGTCCCTCCTTAGGTATCTATCTTTCTATACCTGGAGGTCGCTTTCATTGTAATACTCATCTCGGCCTACTTTCTTCGAAGCGTCTCCCTCTTGGCTGACGTCCTTCTCCCTGGGATTTTGATCCCGTGGTTCTTCATTACGATTTTCCTCCTCCATGTTAGGATCGGCATATTTACCACTCCCACTAGGGATGTCGTCCTCAATCTTTTTTTTCTGCTCGTTGTTGGCCATCTATTCTCCCTACGTTTTCAAAAACGGCGCCAAATTGTGGTTGTTGATTTCTGACAACACAACTAAACAAGGAACTCAGCTGGAGAGCACTGGCAGAATAGATTAAGCCTGAACAACCTGTCATAGAAAGATAAGAATCCGACAGTGGTTCGTCTACCCAGGGGCACTCTGACGATCAAGTCAGTAATCAAATATCTCTCAAAGATAGCAAATTGTGCTTAACTCACAAGAAAATACTTACTGCTCACCGTATATCACACAGATACCTGAGATCCATGGTGGTGCCCTACTTTTATAGCCAGCACTGACCTGATCTCTGTAGAAGACTCACTTCAGTGAACTCAGGCTCAATGCTCATCTTGAACTCTCAACTAAATAAGGATAAACTCCCTAAGAGCTTTATCTCTATCCAAACTGAGATCATCCCCTGTTCTAGGACTCTTATCCTTTATTCGCTCATCTTGGGTTCTGGTATCTCTGCAGATAACCTCGGCCTAACCGAGATCACCTCGACATCAGAACCAGGCCACGTAACACCTCGGCTGACACTTCGACGTCACCTTGACCACGTGCTATCATTCACAAAATATGTCCCCACACTAAAATTTAAGATTCAAGTCTCATGCAGCCTTCTTTTTTTTTTTTTTTTGATTCTTTTTTTTTTTTTTATTCATCTCATTCAACCTTCACTTAATATAATAATATAGATAGATAGATAGATACATACATACATAATAGTATACACATAATCTAAATTTGGATTTGATATGGTGTAAATCTCACCAACATAAAATCTCACATTTAAAATAAATAAAATAAAATAAAAAAATGACATATATAAGTGCACATTATTGTTGTGTTGCAAAGTTTTTTTTTTTTTTGGTTACATTGGACCTAATTCAAGGACCATACCACAAACAAGTATCTATTTTTATATAAGTATTGTTATTTGTAAATTTGATTATCACAAATATCATCACTTAATCTTAGAGGATTCATAACTAAAAAAAATGAATTATAACCAAACATCACTTAAGGTATAATCAAAATAATGTCAAAACTAACATCACAATCAGTCATAATTAACACAACAATATGTTACAATAAAAAACCACAAAAGTTATAACTAGAGGTGCATATAACACACATCCCAAAGGAGATATATATTGTAAAGTTTCCCTTGTTATATGTAAGGGCTTATTTTTTTGATTCAAAAGAAAGTTTAGGAGGAGGGGAGGCTACCCCATTCCAGGGCCAGGGAAAGCGTTACGCAATATCGCTCCACCAACAAAGGACTGCCGGCAGCGGGACTCGAACCTAAGCCAAATGGGCGAAGGGGACGATCCTTACCAACTAATTAAACCAACCCTTATTTGATTTAATGGATTAGAGTATAAGATTGAGATTATTAATATATGACAATCACATTCTGAGTGGTAATTTTTGTTATCCGAATAGGATTGGATGGACATTCGAACATCACTTTGCTTGTTTTCATTTTTCCAAAAACCCTTTTTAGAAAATTTTACTTTCTTATTTTCTGTGTTTTTTTGTTTTCACTAAATTTTTTTAATATTTTAAGAAATTTTTTTACTTTTTAGACATACTTAACATAAATATACCTAAAAAGTAAAAAATTTATGAAAAAAACTTTTTAAAAATTCACTAAATACCAAAAAATACAAAAAAAAATACAAAAATTTAGTACATTTTTTATATTTTTATGTATTTATTAATTTTTTAAAATATTTTTTCACAAATTTTTTACTTTTTAGATACATCTAAGTAAGCTGTATCGAAAAAAGTACAAAAAAAAATTTATTTAAAATTTTAAAAATATTCACTAAAAATAAAAAAACACGAAAACCAAAAAATTCATTTTTCAAAAACTTAATTAAAAAAACTCAAACTAAATACATTTAAAATTATAACTAATAATGCAACATAAAATATATAATTAGAATTATATACTTTTATTGCAAAACAAACGTGAAAAAAAATTAATTTTTCCACTAATTTGATAGATTGTCAATTTATTTTACTATTAATACTAAAATAAAAAACGACCTAAAAGAACACAACCAAAATGTATAATTAGGGAGCAATTAACCCAAGGCATCCTGGCGTTTCTCTAAGAAATTATTATGTTGTACACGAAACACACGAAACTCGTTTCTGGTAAATCCCAAATAATAAAGGATAAATTATACTTTCACCACCCTTCAAAGTATGTGCCATTTTTCATTTTCGTCTTTGAAGAAAAGAGTCACTTTACAGTGTAGTTTTGAAATTTTAAAAATTAACTTCCTCACTTTTAGGGGTGTACACGGTTCGGATTGGTTCGGTTATGAAAAAATTTAAGAACCGAACCGATCCTAACGGTTTTGTGATTTTGAGAACCAGACCAGACCGTTACACTTTTAAAACCGGATCAAAACCAAACCGAAAAAACGGTTCGGTTTCGGTTTGGTTTATGGTTCCAAAATTTTTTATTTACAAGAATAAATTTTTAATATTAGCAAAATAATTACTCAAACTAATTACATTTGACTCATGATAAAAACTAATAATATTAAGGCATTACTTAATATTACATATATATACCATCTTAATATCATTAAAATTATAAAAAACCAATTAATAAAAATAAAACTTGATATTATATATATATATATATATCTTTTAAAATTCAGTTCGGTTCGGTTCGAACCACGGTTTTTTCATAAAATCCATTAATCGAACCGTTTTTACGGTTCTCATATTTCTTAATCCGAAACCGAACCAATTCTTAATAGAACCGAACCAAACCGTATGATTCGGTCTGATTCGGTCCGGATTACCGGTTTGAACGGATTTTTGAACAGCCCTACTCACTTTAATTTATAAGTAACTAAAGGGTGATTGGGAATAGACTATTTTAATTATTTTTTTAAAAATTTTTTTAACAAAAAAATAGAAAGAATAATATAATTAAATATTTTGTCTTAACAACTATTTTAGCCCAACCCAACTTGCCAAACGAAATTTAAATTTTCTTACTTTGGTCCCAAAATCCAAACTCAAACCTGACTCAAAACCACCCCCAAACTCATCTAGTCTCAAAATCAACTTCATATCAAACAAAAATAAAAAATTACAATAAGTATGCATTATTTGATGAGCAATGAGTAGGTCATCTCTTTATGTCTATTATATGATTCATTTTATGAAAATTTTAGTGCAATTAAACTTTTTCATCTCAGTTGATTAAAGATTTTAAAATTTTAAAAATACTAAAGGCTGTAAATTCTTTATCAAAATTTTCATCAAATACTTATATAGGTATGAGTCTCACATGAATCTGAATCTACATGCATATGAGTGTTTGATAGAAAACTCCCTATCATTGCTATTAAATTTTTGGGCAAAATTTATTTTACCCCTTGTGGTATGAGGTCAAAGCAATTTACCTTCTTATGATTCAAATATAGTCAATAAATCGTGATTTAGTTTTCGACCAAAGTGTAACCTTTAACCCCATTAATTATAGATGTAAAATGACTATAATACCCTCAAGCACTATATATTTTTGTTATTTTCTTTCTGTCATCTCTCATCCACATAATTTATATTGTCTACATTAATTCAATTAGATTAAATTAATTATAATTTTTAATTATGATTGTAATTCTTAACTTTTTACTTTAATTTTAATTTAATAATATTTTATAGAGAAAATTGTTGAAATATCTAATCTAGGAATTGCATAAAACTTTAGATCCAGTAGATATTTTTTTGTTAGTGAAAAATCCTTTTGTTGTTTTGGAAGACGTTTTATTTTCAATTTTACCCCTTAACTTATCTATTGAAATACTTTTTACCTGTTGAATTTTTTGAACCTATCTGTTCAAATATTTTTTTATCTGTTGAATTTTTTAAAATTATTTTTTTTCTTATCTATTGAATTTTTTTAACCTATCTATTGAAATATTTTTTTATCTGTCGAATTTTTTTTTTCTTATATGTTCAATAAAGAAATCACAATCTTCAATTTTTTTATCTGTTGAAAGAAGGTCTAATTTGTTACAATTCTATACAAATTGATTTCAAATCCCACTTCTCTCTCTCTCTCTCTCTCTCTCTCTCTCTTTCTCTGCCTCTCTAGTAAATTCACAAAAAAAAAAAGAGAGAAACACCAACAAATAGAGTTAAAAAAAAGAGAGAGAGTGAGAGATTAAAAGAAATTATATGTATTAATATATGTATAGAGAGATAAAAAGGTGAGTAGATCTAAGAGATGAGGTTGAGTGAATATATGTATGAATTGTAGCCTCCTCCGATTCCAAACCCTTCAATTTCTCTCCACCAACTCTCCCACCGCTACCGACCACCAGTAGCTCCAGCCCAGCTAGTTCTTGAATAGACTAAAGGTTTCTCGAACCACAAGATATGTTTTTTTTCCATTTCTGTTAACTCCAACCACCGGTCACCATCGACTTCCAATACCAACCAACAACAATAGCCATGGATGATGCCACTATCTCTCTCTCTAAAATCGACCAATACTTGTAGATTTTTCTTGTCTTGGATCTGAAATGCTCATTGAATCGATTAAATTAGAGGCCTCACTAACTCTATCTCCCATTCGATCGCGTACAATAACAACAACAACACTCTCCAAACCAGCATGATGATTACAGGTATATATCTATAACTATATCTATATCTATCAACAATTGTTCAAGTAATAGCTTGCAGGAACGATTCGGTGTTGATGGCACTTCCGTGTTCTTGCCAACACCATTCTTATTTTGACTTAGATGGTGGTTTTGAATCTGATTTGTAGACGACAATGGTGGATCGTTGCCTAGGGTTTAGATCGGAGATGAAGAATATAAAAAAGAAAGAGAGTGCGAGAGAGATGACGACGACGACGATGATGGAAATAAGGAGGAGGAAGAGGATGAGGCTGAATGTTTGGTGCATTAGGGTTTTGTAGACGCGCCCTGGGTACGGGCCTCCGTGCTACAGTTCGGACTCAAATTGTCACGGTTCTAGATCTGAACCAAAGAGTCCAAATCCGGCAAATCGTTTTGAGAAAACAGATTTTTGTAAAGAAGTGTCAAACATGGACTGCTTTGCCAGATACAGAGTCGCCACCTAAATATTTTATTTTGGGAAATTTAGGAAACCCTGACTCGTTTGCCAAAGGCCACATGTCCGTCATCACCAAAGTTGCCTCGGCTCGGGAACTTGGGTACGATTGGGGAAGGTCAGCTATGAGCACCCCCTCTCGCCCGATCCGAAGATCGGCCTCTACTAACCATGATATCTTATTTTGAAAACACCATGTGTTCTTATTCCGATTAATTAGCTAATCTTACTATGTGATGCGCACAACAGAAAAGTATAGACTAGATCGCCTAATTTGGAACGAAGCATTGCATATCCGTTTGTTTGAAAATAGTTTGAGATTTGCTACTCGCTGTAGACACCCCATTTTTGACCGACCTTAAGACTCAGACGTCACCGGTTGAGCGCTCGGTGATGTTGCATACTGTGCTCATTCAGAAGTCTCAGAGTCGCGGCCGTGCGCCCCGCCTCCGAACTTCCGAATCCTCTTTTGTGCCTTGTCTCGGTTTGCGAACCAGACTCGGTTTTCTCTGTTTTCTTTCCTGAGGGAAGGGAGTAGTCCTGTAGACTATTTCTCGGTGGCCGTGCGCTACTCTTCGTGGCCGTAGGCCATTTTGCCCATTTCGGAGCCCGGTTCCCGGTTTTCGGGGCCGTCAGGCCGTGTGCCTCGGCTCGGGACCGCCCAACCATCTCCGATTTCTCCGGTTCTTGGCTAGTACCTCTGTTTTATCATTTTGAGGAACACTGGGGCCCCCGATGCCCACTTCGTGGCCGTATGCCACTTTCGGTGCCTACAGCCGATTTTCGGGACCCCGAACTGCGTGATTTGGGCCCCGAGCATTCATTCTGCATCGGTTTTCTCCGGTTCTTGGCATGTACCTCTGTTTCATCATAACAGAGCACCCTGGGGCCCCCGATGCCCACTTCGTGGCCGTATGCCACTTTCGGTGCTTATAGCCGGTTTTCGGGCCCCGAACCTCGCGGTTTAGGCCCCGAGCGTTCATTTCTGATTAGTTTTTGTTCAAATTTGGCAGGTACCTCTGTTTCAACATTGGGAAGATCACTGGAGGGTAGGAGGCCAGCAATTATCCCAGATAACCAGTTTCGCTCCTCCGGCGCCCGTTTTGCTCACTTCCGGGCCAATGTTGAACACCCTAGGCCCATTTTCTTCCGACCAAAGCTACATATCTGTGATCAGGGGACATGGGAGGACCCTAAAAACTACTGGTCAGCCAGAAATTCCAGGTTTCATTTTTGAGCCCCTCCTTCCAGCTCTATGTTGTGGCTCCTGCTTCAGTGTTGCCAATTTCCGACCTTGGAACCTTGTTCCACACATCTGGGAGGACCCTAAAAGTTGGTGGTCGGCCAGCAATTGTTGATTTCATTTTTGAGCCTCTCCTTCAAGCTCTATGTTGTGACTCCTGCTTCAGAGTTGCCAGATTCCGACCTTGGGGCCTTATTCTACACACATGGGAGGACACTATTGCATGGTGGTCGGCCAGCAAATTTCAACTTCATTTTTGGGCATGGCCGGCCGGCCAGGGTGAGTGGCTGGCCGACCAGGTGGGGTGGCCGGCCGGCCACCTCCCAGAAAGTTCCCTGGCCGGCCAGCTTTCTGCTTTCCAGCCCATTCCAGCTGTCCAGCTACATTTTGAAATATCTCCCCCATCCGGGGGATATTTTGGGAGGGAATGCTTGGATGCAATTCCCTCCCCTTTTACACCTTTTCTTCCCTATTTGAAGCCATAGCCTCCTCCTTTGTCAAGGTTACAACATTTGACCTCAAGACTCCATCCTCCAAAACCTCCATTTTCCTCTCCAAAACCCTCAAAGTTCTTCAAGTCTCTAGGCCATTACTTCATCAACTCCAAGCTCCACCCTCACCATCACCATTCCAGCAGCAAGGAAGGGTTCCTCAGAGGCTTAAAAGCAACTTTCATCAAGGCAAGAGGAAGCAAAAGTTGGATCTTCAAGGGTAAGTTGCCAATTCCCCTTTTCTTGCATTTTTTTGCTTCAAATTTTTACCCTACTTGTGATCTATTTTGGGTTCTGACCCCTTCTGGTTTTAGGCTTATTTTGAGCCCCTCTACAACTTTGTAGAAGGGCTCAACCCTGTTTGGTGTTTCCTTAATATACTTCCTTCAATATCACTCTCTAGGCCATAAATTTGCATGCTTTATTTGCCTTATGAGTGATCTGATTTCGAGACTGATGTAAACTGTTAGTGGGATTATTTTCAGTCCCTCTTCAACATTGAAGAAGGGCTCAACCATGTTTGGCTGCTCTGTCATGCACTTCCTTTGAAATGCTTCCATTTTACCGTAAAATTGCATGATTATTTTGGCCTATTTGTGATCTGAATTGGAACTTGTAACATACTGTGATTGTGCTTATTTTGAGCCCCTCTTCAACATTGAAGAAGGGCTCAACCTGGTTTTCTTACTCTACATATCACTTGCTTTGGATTCTTGTTCCACTCCCATCTTGCATGCATTTTTAAGCTCACCATGCTTCGGATTTCAGCCTTCATCAGGCTTAGAGAGTGCCTTATTTTGGTCCATTATTCATTATTTGTTAAGGGTCTTAGTCCATTTGATGACTGGTTTTGGTACTTGCTTTGTAATCCTTCAATTTACCGTAAAATTGCATGTTTGTTTAGGCTTGCTTAGCCACTGATTTGAGTCTTCATCAGGCTTAGAAAGTGTCTTATAATTGTCTATTATTCATCTTTTGTTAAAGGTTTAAAGTTTTTTGATGCTTGCCTATGGTACCTCATGTTGTAGCCCCTTATTGGCTCATTTTTGCATGCCATTTTGAGCATATCTACACACTGAATTAGAGGTTGTCATCTTCTGTAAAAATGCATGTTTTTAGTCCCTCTATAATGTTGTAAAACTGAGTTTTTGGGTTTAAGCATTGTAGATACCACTTGCTTTGTAATTCCTCTCTTTTTCCGTATTTTTGCAAGCTATTGTTGCCATACTTGTGATCATAATTGGGCCTTGTTTTGTAATGAAAAAATTCCATATTTGGGGCTTCCTTGCTACTGTTTTTGCTGTCGTGTATCAATTTTGCATGTTTAGCATAGCCGTAGGCCATTTCGGGTACTTAGAATCGCATTTCGGGATGATTTCATGCATCGGTTGTCATTTCGGGACTGTTTTCCCTTTCATTTAGGTGCTGAAATTTGGTTTGCATGCTTGCATATCATTTCCTGTGCCAGTTCATGCCTTCGGGCCATGTCTCGGTTTGCGTGCCCGTGGGCACGCACTTCGAGACACCTCTGTCTTATCCGACGGCATCTGATGTGAGTGTGGCTGAGGTCCACTCATGTTAGTATAAGCCCAATTTGCATTTCCGTCTCATTTTATCATTTGCCTCGGTTTGCGTGCCCGTGTGCACGCATTTCGAGGCACTTCAGTCTTATCCGACGGCCTCCTATGTGAGTGAGCTGAGGCTCTCCCATGTTGGTGTAAGCCCATCGTGGCATTCCGTATGCCATTTCATTCCATTTTGTCATCGCCTCGGTGTGCGTGCCTGTGGGCACACATTTCGAGGCACTTCGATTTTATCCAATTTCTCATTTCATCATCGCCTCGGTGTGCGTGCCTATGGGCACACATTTCGAGGCACTTCTGTTTTATCCGATTTCTCATTTCATCATCGCCTCGGTGTGCGTGCCTGTGGGCACACATTTCGAGGCCCTTCGGTTTTATCCGATTTTTGCATTTCATCATCGCCTTGGTTTGCGTGCCCGTGTGCACGCATTACGAGGCACTTTAATTTTATCCGATTTGCATTTCATCATCGCCTCGGTTTGCGTGCCCATGTGCACGCATTTCGAGGCACTTCGATTTTATCCGATTTGCATTTCACATCATTGCCTCGGTTTGCTTGCCCATGTGCACGCATTTCGAGGCACTTCGGTTTTATCCGATTTCTCATTTTGTCATCGCCTCGGTTTGCGTGCCCGTGTGCACGCATTTCGAGGCACTTCGATTTTATCCGATTTGCATTTCATCATCGCCTCGATTTGCGTGCCCGTGTGCACGCATTTCGAGGCACTTCGGTTTTATCCGATTTGCATTTCACATCATCGCCTCGGTTTGTGTGCCCGTGTGCACGCATTTCGAGGCACTTCAATTTTATCTGATTTGCATTTCATGCCATCGCCTCGGTTTGCGTGCCCGCGTGCACGCTTTTCGAGGCGTCTCATTTTCATCTCATTTTCATAGCATTGAGCATGCTAGGCTGTATCTTAGTTGCATTTCATGCATACCATGCATATTGCATCGTATTCGGGATAAGAGTTAGCCCGGGCACGGGAAACGAGACACGTTTCGTACTCCGAGTGACGGAACGGATCTCAATTCCCCAGTCACCGACACTCCGGATAACCCATGATGGAGTTAGGTTTTCATTGTAGCATTCATCTGCATTCATCCTATATTGAGTTGTGCAATCCGATTCCTCGGCCATCATGCATCGATATGCGTGATTGGTGGCACGAGAATCAAGGCATGCATATATTTGTGAAATACATTGCTATGCCCTTTTCCTGCTCTCTGTTGCAGCAAAGTAGAGAATCAACAACTTTTCGGAGTCTGGCGCGCATTTCAAGAAACACTGCGAACAGAGGCTGAATCGGGCATCCCAGTGGATTTCCGCGCAAGGCAGCCCAGCATACATCACTCCATTATCCGAAACGAAGCAAGGCAGCCCCTGGCTTGCAAGCCATTTTAAAGCTTTCTTAGTTTAATATAGAAATCCGTATTATTTCGGACTGTATTATTCTGTAATTTCGGACTGTATTATTTATTCGGACCCTCTGTGCGAGGGCATAATTGTAATAAGTGTGGGTGTGTGCGATGTATGTCTTCCAACCCCCATTTCTTTCTCCCTTTTATTTATCCGCTTACGATGGTTAGATATAGGGCATATTTCAATTAGCATATAGTATGATAGCATGTTGCATCATTCATCTGTTTTGCACGCACCGGGCTCGGCGCATCATACAAACTGCATTTGTATTTCAATGCCAAATTGAATACGTGTTAGTTGTAGCATTTCATATGCCATATTTAGAATAGCCGAGCCTGCTATAATTTGCATCTTTGCATGTGTTGCATTAGGCAATTCTGTATATTTAGGATCACGCATGATTTCTAATCAGTTTTTGTTTTGGCTTGGAGTACTCGGTAAGTTTTATGCTTTAGCATCCTTGCATGCGTGTGAGTGTTGCCATGAATAGCATGCTTACCATGAGGCTATGTGCTTATGTGATATTACTGCCTTGAATGCCTGTGGGTGGAGGTTGTGTTGCTTGGATTGGACAATTCATTGACTGTTTGTTTTAAGCCCACTAGATAGTGGCAAAATCATGTTTTCTAAGCCCACCTGAGGGTGGCAAATCCGCGTCTTAGCCTACCTACGGGTAGCACCATCAAACCATTTTCAAACAAACAAACATGAAATGTTTTGTTCCAATTCAGGCGATTCAGTCTATACTTGTATGCTGTGAGCATCACATAGTAACCTAGGCTAATAACCGGAATAAGAACTCACATTGTTTTCAAAATAAGATATCATGGTTAGTAGAGGCCGGTCTTTGACCGGGCGAGAGGGGTGCTCACGATGTGACCTTCCCCAATCGTACCCAAGTTCCCGATGTGACCTTACGGGTAGGCTAGCTCGTTGGTTGCTGTTGCTCTCCGAATTTGATCTCACATACGTGACGCGCAAGTCAGTGAAGGGCAGAGCAGTGGCAGAGTTCCTTGCCGACCACCCGGTTGAGGGGGATGAAGCAGTTGAGTACCTATTCCCAGATGAATCAATTCTGCATATCGACGATGAAGCTTGGACGATGTACTTTGACGGAGCGTCAAATCAACATGGGTATGGGATCGGAGTGTTGCTGATAGCACCCGATGATTCCCGTATCCCTCTAGCCTTCAAACTCCGATTCAGAGTCTCAAACAACGAAGCAGAATACGAGGCGTGTATCGCTGGCTTAGAAGCAGCCCTGGAACTAGGGGCAAGACGGTTGGACGTCATTGGGGACTCGAACCTTGTTGTGTCTCAAGCTAAAGGAGACTGGAAAGTAAAAGAGGAAAAGATGATGATGTATCACCAAACCCTGGATTTGCTGATTCCTCGGTTTGAGAAGCTAAGTTTTACTCATCTACAAAGAGAGAACAACAGGTTTGCAGATTCTTTAGCAACTCTATCTTCTATGATAGACATCCCGCGCGGAGTCCGAATGCGTCCAGTCATCATTGACCAGAAATTTGTACCCGCCTATGAGTCGATTGCAGCTATAGATGAAGTTCAAGACGAACACCCCTGGTACTACGACATCTGGAATTTCTTGGAGAAAGAAGCATACCCGCCAGGGGTAAATGCCAAAGACAAGAGGGCAATCAGAAGAATGGCAATTCAGTTCATCATCTGCGGGGGTAAGCTGTATAAACGAGGTCATCTAGGAATGCATAAACTGTGTGTTGATGCTGAAGAGTCGAAGCGTTTGATGGAAGCCATCCATGGGGGTGAATGTGGAGCACACATGAATGGGGTAATGTTGGCACGGAAGATTCTCAGACAGGGTTATTATTGGTCCACCATGGAGGAGGATTGTATTAGTTTCGTCCGGCGATGTCACAAATGTCAGATTCATGCAAATCGTATGAACATCCCGCCGTCAAAGCTGTACAACATGACTTCGCCATGGCCATTTTCAGTCTGGGGAATTGATGTAATCGGAGCAGTTACGCCAAAAGGGTCGAATGGGCATGAGTTCATCCTGGTAGCGATAGATTACTTTACAAAGTGGGTTGAGGCCCAATCTTATGCGGTGTTGAAGGCTTCACATGTAGCAAAGTTTATCAGAAACAACATCATCTGTCGCTACGGAGTCCCGAATGAAATCGTTTCAGACAATGGTTCCCACTTCAAGAAGGAGGTGATTGATTTGTTGGAGAAATACAATGTGGCTTTTCATAAGTCATCTACTTATCGGCCGCAAACCAATGGAGCAGTTGAGGCCGCCAACAAGAATATCAAGCGCATACTACAGAAGATGGTGGAAACCTATCGGGACTGGCCAGACAAGTTGCCGTTTGCTCTGTGGGGCTACCGGACTTCAATCAGAACTTCTACTGGGGCGACTCCGTACTCGTTGGTTTATGGGATGGAGGCCGTTCTACCTATTGAGATTGAGGTTCCGTCGTTACGAGTATTGGCTGAGTGTCAAATAGCTGAGGCAGACTGGCAACAGAGCAGGTTTGAGGAACTCATGCTCTTTGATGAAAGGAGGTTGAAAGCACTGTACCACATCCAAGGTTATCAACGCAGAATTGCCCGGGCTTTCAACAAGAAGGTTAAGTCCAGGAATTTGAACGAAGGAGATTTGGTGCTCAAAGACAACCGAGCTCCCATCCACGACCCAAGGGGCAAGTTCAGACCTAATTGGACTGGTCCCTACATCATCAAGTCAATCTGGTCAGGTGGAGCTGTGGTTCTGATGGATCTAGATGGCTTGGAGTTTTCCCAACCGATCAACATGGATAAGTTGAAGAAATACTATCCTTGAGAGGCTCGCTAGGCCGAAAACCCGAAAGGGCGACCTAGGCAAAACTCAGAGCACAGAAAATTTGAAATTATAAAAACTGAGCTCGCAAGGTTGAAAACCCGCAAAGGGCGGCCTTGGCAAAAGTTAGAGCGCAAAAGGAGAGTGAAAATACCCGAGCGAACCTGAGCCTGAACTACGTAAGGCTTGATTCCCATCTTTGGGATACGTAGGCAACTTCGTCTTGAAGTTCAGTCACAATCTTTTCCCCGATCAACTTTGTCCATTTGATCATCTCAGTCATCTCTATTCATCAGCATTTACCGTGATCTCCGGTACAGTGCTATTCAAACTAGGGGCAACTTTCCGTTGCAATGAAGTGCTGCGGTATCTTTCAAACTAGGGGCAACTTTCCAGTTGCTAGGATCCGGGGTTGTGCATCTCAGTGACAGATCTCAGGCGTGTCCAGTTCTGATCCATATCGAAAATAGTTTTGAAAAGTTTTAATAAAAGTTGACTTTGTTCAAATTAATCTTTTCACAACTAAGACCATTTTTGGACCAAAACGGAGAATTTTCAGTACCACAACCTTCAATTTCATTGATTTCAAAACAGAGTTCTCTTGCTCTTGCATACAATTGAAGTTGCTTTTTATTACATTCATAACGAAAACTTGAAAGTACTAGTAAAGCAATAAATCTGGGGCATAGTCAAGTCAGGTGTCCCTGCGCCCCCTGCCAGAGCTAGTTGAAGCCTCTGATGCCAACCTAGGCCCAACCTGTGCTTCTTCGTTAAGCCAATCCCAGCACTCATCAGACAAAGTGCAACTGAAAGCAGGAGCGGGGGCCAGAAGCTCTCTGATTCTCCATGCTGCGGCCTGTCGAGCCAACTGTGCACCTCGGACTGGAAATGTAGCTGAGTACTCTAATCCCTCTGGCGGGCAAGTCTGATCATGGCCAAACTGGCGCAGAATACGGAATGGGAAATAGAATACGCAGTGAGTCAAGCCAATCAACCGAATCCCCACCTGACGAGACATGCTGTAGCTCATCGCCGGGAGGTTGAGCCAAGGGCAGCGCCACGCAATGCGATCTGCTGACAGGTTGCACATCCATTCAAACCACCAGCTCTCGTCAGGGGCATTGACTAGGCGTTGTCGAAAGAAATAGCCGTGAGCTGAGTAAGCAGGGCATGAATCCACAACTTGCAATTTGTCCATTAACCATATCTGGGGAGGGATGAAAAATGAGAGAATAAAGAATAGAGAGATGTACGATGAGAGAAAAGTGAGATAAGGGTTTTGTGAGAAAAATCGAGCCCGAGGGCCGAGTGATGTGAGCCAATACATGTGAGATTGGGTGGGAAACATTACCTGCAACAGTAGTGGACTCCCTGCGAACCTGGTCGTCTCCCGGCGGTAGAAAGCATCCAAGCCCATCAGTGTTTCGGCCAAAGTCATGGCGATGCAACTCTTTCCTTCCCTCAAGCCTTGGGCTACCTCAATCAAGCGGATGTTAGCCCCTCCGGAGTCCGAGACAAACAGGAAGTGAGATAGTAGGCACAAGCAGAGGGCGTGCTGCCGGAAGCCCTGCCAATGATGGTCGCCGCGGTCACCAGCATCAGAGAATCGGTAAACCAAGCTCGGGATATCCACATTCCGTTGCCAATTAAGGATCGAGCATCATGCGCACTGAGTCCGCACATCCGCCC